>SSHR01000138.1:0-111116 GCA_006518225.1 Fusarium neocosmosporiellum | reverse complement strand
GGCGTGTTTTCATCTATTGTGGCCGCAAAAGGCGTGATATTAGGGATGCCTTGTTATGTGGTTGAAAAGTTGAAGTTGCGATGTGCAGTTAGCTTTCCCGCTGGCACGTTGGCACGTGACTCGGATTTTCAAATTTCCGGCTTAAAAGTGGGGGTGTTGGTACGAGTAACAATTCGTGTTGGTACGATTATCAATACTCATTATTAATTACCCCGCCTCTGTTTTCTCGCATGGCGATTTAAAGGCAGACTTGAGTCATCCCCATTCTCACATACACCAAAAGCCAAGATCTACAATATACTCAACATGAGCGAAAACTCCCAGCCAGCGACAAACCCTCTTGTGCTTCAGCACATTCCCGATTCTTTGGTCTGCCAATCTGCCCTTGCCCTGGCCCGCAATGCACTGCCTCAGCCCATCTTGAACCACTCCTTGCGCGTCTACCTTTTGGCGCTATGGTTGGCCGAAAGGGAACAGTCGAGTTTTGCTTCAGACCCTGAACTGCCCCGTCTGTTTGTCGCGGCCATCCATCACGACATGGGTGCTAGCGATTTGTACAATGGCTCACAGCGTTTTGAGCTTTGTTCTGCCGACTGCGCAAAGGCTCATCTCCTTGAACACGATTACTCGGAAGGGGAATCCCATCAGGTGTGGACTGCAATTGCAGTGCATACGTCTCCAGGTATAGCAGAGCGCATCGACCCGCTATCCAGACTGATCCGGCTTGGTGTGATAATGGATTTTGGGTCTGAAGAGTACAGGACAAAAATGGGAGTGGCTGAATATTGCGAAGAGATTGAGAAACTTTTGCCAAGGTTGGAAGCGGAAAAGAGCCTGGGAGATGCCGTGGTGAGGCAGGCCAAGAAGATTCCACATGTGGATAGCCTCACCTGGCCCAAGGATGAAAAGTTCCCGGCAGCGAGTTGGCCCGGTATTCTGCTAAGGGCACACGCAGAGAATCCAGATCACATGGGAATAAATCCTGCTTTCTGAGGTGAGCCAAGGAGCTCGAGAATGATTGGGGCAAGGACCCAAGGTCAGGATATGCACCCGAACAAACAATCAAGATTATAGCCTATCCTAGTAATGATGGAGAAAATAAATACGAGTTAAACTCTAGCATCTCACTGACGACCCACAAGAGACACGTCAAGAGGGTCTTCCCCCCGAACTGTCCTCCATCTGTTGGACGATTCGACAAGTTCGTCACAACCCACGACAACCCACGCCCATTTGACCAAAAATTCAGGAGTAACCTCCCAGTTTTCTTGAGAGTATGGCTCTCCCCAAAGTATGAGACCATTCCCAATGACGTCTGTTTCTTTGACAAGGGGCTCTGCTCCTTGTGCGATGGTTATCGGCGTATAGGTCAAATATCCGACGAGATCCGACAGAAATTGTCCATGATGAAATAAGTGTTGTCGACGTAGGAGGTTATCCCTGATCTTTGGGAAGGGGAGCGCATCGATCCAGGTAGGATGTGGTAGGTTCATCTGAAGTTGTGTTGGCTGAAGGCAGGGTGGCATGGGTTGGCGTGTTTGTCTGAAGACAGATATTTCGCACTTGGATGTTATTTGATGGGGTGACGTATCGCTCATAGTGCTTATGAAGCTCCCCAAAAGTTTGAGCAAATCCTTGTTGGATAGGATTCCTCGGCATACATTGTGGCCTATGAGAGGCAAAAGGACGTGATCAATGGGTAGAGACATGCGCGGGCAACTGGTCTTGGCAGCAGAGAATTGACCCGGAACCTGGTAGATGTTT
The DNA here is from genome assembly GCA_006518225.1 of Fusarium neocosmosporiellum. Classification (NCBI taxonomy): domain Eukaryota; kingdom Fungi; phylum Ascomycota; class Sordariomycetes; order Hypocreales; family Nectriaceae; genus Fusarium; species Fusarium neocosmosporiellum. The sequence goes on along the minus strand of SSHR01000138.1, from coordinate 109,352 downwards.
GGGGCTTGCCATGGCAATGACCGGCCATCGTCATGATCCGCAGTGGATTTATTGGCGGCACGGTCCCTTGAACTCGGGACCGGAGCTTGCGGAGTCGGCCCCGGAAGAGTCGGACATTCATCAAGTCGCCAGCGGTTGACCTGGTAAGGGCCCCTCTGGTTATGGGTGCCATTTTGATCTCTGAGACGTTGTCCTGCTATCATATCAGGCAAAATGGTCACTTCTAGGACTTCAGATGTGGGTTTACTGCGTGCTCTCTGATTGATCCGATTCTGGAGCCTCTTGCGCTCCTTTCGCTCGTCGGCGGTGTGTTGGCTAGTAGCCCCCATCTTTGCGGATCTTGCGGAACAACAAGAAGGATGAGTGCAGAAGAAAAAGAGGCTGTCTTTTGGAGAAACCAACTCCAAAATGGCAATTTTGTCAGCCCTTCAAGTCAATATCGTAATCCATGGAGGAATTCGTTGGTTATTATTTGGACCCAAACCCGAAGGGGCAAAAATGTCATCTTGCGACGAATCCGGATATTGCCTTAAACTCCGGCGCTATACCAAAGGAGGAAATTTTGGTCAGTCACTAGAGCTTCTGTTTCGCCGACGGAGAATGAATGGGCCAATGACGTGTGAGAGATGGGGCTTTCGATACGGAGCTTGAGAGGCATTCTTGGAGATGGAACAAGGGATTATACCATGGCCGCTGAGCATCATGATGGCGAGCTATCAAGACGGCGAGGCTTCAGCTGAGCTGTCGAGCCCGCAAGCCGAGATTATAAAGAAGCTCAATATGCCCTCAAAAACTCATGTCTCCAACACAAACTTCAAGCTCACTCTTCCAATCTTCTTCTGCACTTCACAAATATCTTGCCCAACTATACAACATGTCTCGATATGCAGCAGTTCACGCCGACCCCCAAGGGCCTGGAGATGCTAGACCAACTGCACTGCAAATCATCAAAGACGAAGGAATGGAAGGCAAGCTCAATGGCAAAGTCATCGTCATTACAGGAACCTCGTCTGGAATCGGCATCGAGACAGTCCGCGCTCTCTCTACAACTGGAGCAAAGTTCTTTCTGACGGCTCGAGATCTTTCCAAGGCCAAGACTGCCTTGGAAGGTATCTTTGAACCTGAGCGCATGGAGCTGATTGAAATGGACCAATGTTCGCTCGAAAGCGTCCGTACTGCGGCGAGCCAGATCTTGGCCAAGACAGACAAGATCAATATCCTCATCAACAACGCGGGAGTCATGGCCATCCAGAACCTCGAGTTTACTAAAGATGGGCACGAGATGCAGTTCGGAACCAACCACTTGTCTCACTTCCTATTCTTTGAGCTCCTGAAGCCAGGCCTGCTCGCTGCCACCACGCCTGGATTTCACTCTCGCGTTGTCATTCTTTCATCTACTGCGCACTTGTTCAACAGCATCAACGATTCAGACAACTACAACTACCAAAAGGGCGGATATACTCCGTGGGGTGCCTATGCCCAGTCCAAGACGGCCAATGTTTACATGGCCAGCGAGCTTGAACGACGATACGGGCCTCAGGGCCTTCACGCAACAAGTTTGCACCCTGGTGGGATTCTGACTAACCTTTCGAGACACTTGTCAGACACTGAGGTAGAGACGTTCAAGGGCAATGAGAACCTCGGGAAGCAGCTCAAAAATCCTGAGCAGGGTGCTGCTACCACTGTCTGGGCTGCAATTGGAAAGCACTGGGAGGGCAGGGGCGGCAGGTATTTGGAGGACTGCAAAGAAGCAGAGCCATCCAAGGGCGAGAAGCCTCCGGCTAGCTCCGGGTATGTCGAGCATACCTACGACCCTGAGAAGGAAAGCCGTCTTTGGGAGGATTCACTGAAGCTTGTGGGACTGGCTTGAGCATGTACACGATATTTGGAGTATAGGAGGCACATACATTGAGATGTTCCCAATGTATACACCTATGGTACCTTGGGCATGTTGATGGACTGTGAGAAAGTAGTGACCATTATGATGCTTTTATCAGCTCATACCACATCCTCAAGCCCGTCATTGAGGGAGGAGATTTCCTCGAAGTTGTTTCTCGTTTGCTGTATTTGCTGCTGCTCTTACCTAGGTACTTGCACTAAACAAGAAAAGAGGAAAAAATACTTGAGTCAAGGATGCTTCAGTCTGTCATGAACCAGACCTGCAGATCGACCGCTCTAGACCAGGAGAAATGAAGGCCGCTTGCTTTAAAGAAGGACAATGCAGCATCAAATATGCAGCCAAAGGGCCAGGGCTAGTTCAGCCAAGACGGAACTGGACTGATAGTATGTCGCTAACAGGTTATTCCGCAGGTTGTTGGTGTTAACTTTTAAGCCTATTCCGCCTTGCCGCCACCCCTTCATGCCCTTGTCTCATCAGTGCGGAGTAGCTCCTCGGAGTTGCAAAAGTAACTGCATACCAAAGCTCTGACATGGCCACAGCCACCGCTGAACGGACCGGAATTGACCTATGTAGGCAGTCCGCTGACAGTCATGTGCCGATTCATGGCGCCTGCGCTGGACGGGCTTAAGCCACAACAACAAGATGAGGGGGATAGTGCCTGTTGGTAATTGGATATCAACCCTGCTATTTCTTGGCATTACGTGTGTGTATCACAAGAGAAGAGACACAGTTCAAAGTGCAGCGAGTGGCATGGTCGACTACAAAGGCGCAAGGAATAGAAAATACACTTGAGGGATAGAGTAAAGAACCGGGGTGGGCCCTTTGCTGAACCCAACGGCTCGCCAAGAGACTTTTCTTGATCTTTATCTACACTTGCCATGACTCTTGGAAGCCCTTCAACACCTGCGACGCTGGGAGTCTGGATAGACTATTCTAGAGTTGCCATCTCGTCAGCAACTTTGACCCTCAGCAACAGAGATGCCGCTGTCCTTTTGGCTTTCCTCGCTACTCTTGTCGCCATCACTGGAGTTCGCAGCTGGAGGATCAGTCGATTCGCCATGTACATGGCCTTCGTCCCTAGACATCAGCATGTCGAGGCCAGCATCAATGATCAGCTGCTTGCGCAACAAGTCATCCTGCGCAATTCGGAGACAGCTACTGGAGTTGCAGTAGGCCTACTCACCTACACATATCTCGACCAAGAAGCCAAGGCTGCCGGGACTCGACAGGGGCTAAAGGGAACTCTGTTCAGCGCGATAGCGTTGGGCCACTGGGCCACCTTTATCGTCCTCTCAATCCTCACCTCCCAGATAGTTCTCGGTAGAACTGTTGTCTCCAAGGCTACCTCTAGCTGTGGAAAATGGGGACCGGACCTCAATAGCTCAGATTTCAACATGGTGTACAACGAGCTGGGACTCAATGCCACGCTTGATGCTGACAACTATGTCCAAAATTGCTACTTCAACCACGTCAAATCAGGCATCTTTGACTGCGAAAGATTGATTAGTCAGGCTATGAGCATTTCAGTATCCCATGATGCCGAGTGTCCATTCCCCCAACAACGTCTGTCGGACCAAGTTTGCTCTCGCCGTCGACACTGGCAACGTCAGCCTCGCCCACCTTGGTATCAACACGAGACTTGCCCACGACCTCTACTTTCGACGGCGTAGCGTGTGTGCTCCTATCCACGAGGACCTCTTCTTTGTTGGCACCTATACATCAGCAAACTTATCGTGGTTCAAGGCCGACGAAAAGATGAGCATTTACCGCTTCATCACATCGACGGATGATTTTCCATTCTACGACCATCTAGTGCGCCACGACAACCGGAGCGCTGCATACAAGCTTGATGCCTGCCATCTTCCTTTCCCTTATCCTCTACCTAAATCTCTGGCTGCCCCCCTGCACTTCAGGGAGCAACTGCGCGATGGTGACCATGGGCCGAGCATCGTCTTGCTCAGCGGTAGGGGCATCACGTTCACCAACCAATCTGACGACCCTCTATGGTCTGTTCATACCGAAGTGGGATACCCCAACGGGACCTTTCAGGGCATCGATCTCTCCAAGCTACCTCCCTGGTACAGAATGGATAGGGTTCTCAATATTATCGGGTGTGACGAACGATTTCAGCTATGCGCCAAGCATACCAACCGCTGTCTCCCATGGTCTGGGCTAATACCTTCAGTGGATAAGAAGGCCGTGGACGATAGAGCTATTTCTGATGTTCAGATAGCTCGGGATATCATCACAGCGGTATCTCTACTCGAAAACGTGATCCCCGACACTAGTATTCCGGCTGTTATTGCTGGACGTGACGGCTCGTCAGCTCTGAGAGCCTCGAGGCACACGAACAATGGAGAACAGTACTACCTCGAAAAGGAACAGTGGAAGACAGAAGTTACGTATTGGTTCGCTGTGGCAATGGCCAAACTACAGCTCGGCATTTTCAATACCATCCAGGGGCCGAACGGTCTGCGTCCCAACGGCACCATGAACCTTTGGGCTGATTCGCCAATGATGAATATCTGCGGCAGGGTGAAGTATCGTTCTGCACATCACACTTCTCTCAGTTTTGTTGGGGTGGTGGTTGTCATTGTAGTCTCGGCGTTTCTCATTACCGCGAGCCTCTTTGATATCGTTATTGATTGGGTGCCCAGGAAATGGCGTGGAAGACGGCTGACACAGTGGGAAGCATCTGCGAGCTTGGCACTGTTGGAGCGGCAGAAGAGGCCTGAACATGATCCAGAGAGGGAGTCGTCGGTCAACGTACCGTAGTTCTTGGTTGAAGAGGGAGGTCAGAGCTCAGCCTACTTGAACCTTTCTTGGCACATGCTCCATATTCCTGTCCGTTCTATTCAACTGCTACTTAGTCGTTCTATTACTCTACTTGAAAACTCGGGTTACGCTCAGCCTTGAGAGTTCCCTCCTTTATCTTCCAGCTCATGAAGTTTGAGTGAGGCCGAGTCACAGGCAGCCCAGACCAGCTGTCATTCGACTGGGGGCACCCTCTACGCAGCGCCCTGGTAATAGTGCAAGCTTCATAACAGCTCTCTAAGCTGTCTGTGGTTTCCATTTGCTGGCTATATGGAATGCAGTGCCCCCAAACCCCCATTCAAGAGCGTTTCACGACACCCACGTCAGCACTTAACACCCTTTTTGGCGCAGACCCAATTCACTGGCTCGGATCTCGCAGGCTGCCACATTCCCAATATTTAAGCATGATAGCCTAGCCAATGGGCTAGTTTCCTTCTTCCCCGGCTTACCATTTACCCTCGCTTGAAATAAGCCGGCCCGTTTAACCGTGTATTTGGCCGAGAAGCGGCGTGGAGTTCCTTTCTAGATCCCTGGTAGATTCTCCCCCGCATCACCTCCGCATGCTTCCCCGACAAATGAGCTTGTTGGCTCTATTTAGCCGTATTCCACCCCCGGCTTTTGGTCCTGGAGTCCATATGGCATCGTGACGCCTGTCAAGTCGGCCGCCATGCGTCAGACTAGACGATGTTACCCTTCTAGCCTCGTGTTAGCGAGTGAAACAGCCTGTTGACGGGGACGGCGGGACGAAGACCGCGCGGAGATTTCAGCTGGGAAATGCAGACTATATAGACCTAGTTAAGAGCTAGTGAAGTCTCCAAGAGAGAGGCAACCTCCCCAGATACCAGCTCCCAGATCATCGCCATCATGGTCAACGTAGGATCAGCGGCCGACCCCATTGTCACTCGCCTCGTCGAGGAGGACAAGACACCATGGTACAAGAAACCAAACCTCCGCCTCATGTACGTGTGGCTCTTTTGTTGCTGCATGGGCGTTGAGATGACTTCGGGCTTCGATTCGCAACTCATCAACACGTTGCAGTTTGCGCCTACCTTTCACAAGTGTAAGTATCGCGCTCTTAGACACTCCAGGTTCGCGTTAACTTGGGAATAGATTTTGGCAATGGGCGCACCAACGAAGATGGCGATTTTGCCATTGAACCAGGTCTGCTTGGCTTCGTCAACTCGTCTTACCAGCTTGGCTCTATCTTTGGTGTCCCACTTGCACCTTGGTTCGCTCACCGCTACGGACGAAGGTGGTCCATCATGTTGGGCTCTCTAATCATGGTTGGAGGGGCCCTTCTTCAAGGTTTCGCGCAGCACGGTGAGATGAAGTCTTTAGAGCTCGGTATAGACAGTCATACTAACGAGTTACCACAGTTGCTATGTACATCATTGCACGCATGCTCCTCGGTGTTGGCATCCTCTTCTGCATCATCTCTGGTGCTGCCTTGATTGGGGAGCTGGGCCATCCCAAAGAGCGTGCTACTCTGACGTCTCTCTTCAACTCGTCGTACTTTATCGGACAGATCACGGCCTCGGCCATCGCTCTCGGCACCACCAATATTCCCAGCGACTGGGCATGGCGCGTTCCATCTCTACTTCAGATCTGCCCGTCTTTGCTTCAGATCGCTACCGTCTTGTGTGTCTTCTACCTCTTTATGTCGTGCTTCAAGACCGCTTCTAACTAGTGAAATTCAGCCTGCTTCCCGAATCTCCCCGTTACCTCGTCGCGCACGATAGAACTGAAGAGGCTGCCGCCATCCTGGTCAAGTACCATGCTGAGGGTGATGCCAACTCGCAGCTTGTCAATGCCGAGATCGTGCAGATTCGAGAGACTATCAAGACAGAGATGGAGGTTTCCAAACAGTCCTGGCTTGACCTCCTCCGCACCAGCGGCATGCGTCGTCGTGTGCTCGTCACTGTCTTTATTGGTCTATTCACCCAGCTTTCTGGCAACACTCTCATCAGCTACTACTCTGGCATCCTCTTCCAGATGATGGGATATACCAGCAACTACGCCAAGACCCGAATCAACCTTGCTTACGCCTGCTGGGGTTTGATCAATGCCACAATCATTGCTCTTATCGTTACTCGCTTTAAGCGCCGACACATGTACATGCTCTCAGCCTGTCTGATGCTTGCTGCGTTTATTGGCATCACAGTTTCCCTTGAAAAACTGCAGGCCGCACAGGCAGCCGACGTAAAGAACCGTGCAGCTGGCATTGCCGCCTTGTTCTTCTACTTCGCCTACTCTCCAACCTACAACATCGGAAACAACGCTCTCACCTACAGTAAGTCCAAGAGCCCAGTACTAGGATGGTCTATCTAACCGCAACCCAGCCTACCTCGTCGAACTCTGGCCCTATGCCCAACGAAGCCGTGGTATCGGTGTTCAGCAAATCTTTGGAAAGCTCGCTGGATTCTTCTCCACAAACGTCAACTCGATTGCGCTCAATGCCATCAAGTGGCGCTATCTTGCCATTTACTGTGGCTGGATCTTCTTTGAGTTTTGCATCGTCTTCATGCTATACCCAGAGACAAGTGGCCGAACACTGGAGGAACTCACTTTCCGTAAGCCTCGTCCCTGTTTTTGTATAGATCAGAACGCTAACGAGCTGCCATCACAGTCTTTGAGGACGACCAGTACAACGAGAAGACGGTTGCCGCCGTTGAGAAGCAGATTCATTTTGGGGACCACACCGAGAGCTCCAAGCAGGAGGGTGACCCGACCCAAACCCAGCACAGAGAGCTTGTGTAGGTTGGTTATAAGCGTGAGAGGGAGATTGGAAGAGACAAGAGGTATAACCTGCAATCCTTTGACAATGCATTCTTGCCTACCTATGGTTCCGAGTTCTTTACCAGATATGTACTCCAGGCTGTCTAGGCGTGTCCTTCTGTAGTACATATATGTCTGTATTCCTCAAATAGCGATGGCGTCTTACCCTTGCTCATGTACGACCTTGCGACCGTTATCACTGACATGAACAACCTGGACCAAGGCGAACGTCTTGTTCTACAAGTCGGCAAATTTCTAACTCAAGGTAACTGTCACACATTTGTTCAAGTGCCACATGTAATTCGCCTGGATGGCTTCAATCAGAGTTGTTACACCAACCGTCCCATTCTAAGCGCCAGACACGCCCATTCTCAGGTCAAAGTGGGCAGCGTCCTCTATCCGCTCCTTCTAAATACCCACGTGGTAGGGGCTGGGTGTTGAGCGAGCCACTGGTCTCAGGCTGTTATGGTGTTAAGCTCACCTTAGTGATTATAGGCTTCAAGGAAGGACTTTGTGGCTATTCTCTTGGACGAAGAATGCTGAAGAGACAACATCATTCTTTGAGGTTGAGGGAGCGCCAATAAACAATGTCTCGTGATGGCGGTGAGGGAGCCCCATTGTGGAATTATTTCCATAGCTCCACAAAGTCCCTGGCTGCCTTTTATCCACCATATGAACGGTCGATCGGACGCTTTGTGCATCAAATAGTGGACAATAATAACATGCTGTTACATGTATATCGCCCTGTGCTGAAGACGCGTGATGATCGACATTTCCCTGCGTTGCTATGGACAACACCCAAACAGGGGAGACAGGTGCAACAACGGTTCATTTTGAGGCCAAATAATATCTCCGGTGAGAGAAAAGAACTCCTTACGCCGTTGTACAACATCGGAGAACTAGCCCGGCTTCAAGACCGACGTAGTGCAACAATCATCAAGCTAACACCTGTGTGAGCATTTGCGGTCACTCTCAGCAGCATAATACCTGCCTCTGGCTGTGTTTATGCAAGTCCTCAGCTCATCCCATAATGTTATGATGCCAAGCAGTGTCAGCCAGCCACAAACAGGGGTGTTCAGGTCGCCATGGTTGCGCTGTGGGGGAGAATGAGGGGATCCCGACAATCTGATGGGGCACCAAGACAAGACAATAGTAACGGATCACCTTGTTTCTCACCACTCTAATTCGAATTGGGGGCCTATTATTGGATCATTTGAGATATCCATTTGAGCTGAGCCGGAGCTGAGATGCCCTCAATGCAGCCCAGCTGCCATCCCAACTTTGAGGCCTGCCTGTTCACGGCGCTCACCTGAGGGATTATCGTCGCCGATTACTTGGTAGTGGCCAGTGAGGGATTATTGTCGGCGATTACTGGGCGCTATGCAGGTAGCTCAGTGCCCCAGCTCTTCATTTGCTGGCATTCCTGTATCAAACCCGCTTGATCCCTGCATAAGTGGGCGGGATTGTAAGACACGGCAGGCTTTGTGCTCACTTTGGGCATCCAAGTGCAAACCCGGTGAGACACGCATATCGTTCAGTTGAAGAGGAGAGAGATTGAGAGGGTAGAGGGAGAGAATTGAGCACTATAAAAGGGATCAATGTTGACGTCCTGCCTTGATCATGTCTCTTCATCATCAATCATCTTGGTCTTCACGTTTTCTATCCGAGCAGGGATAGCCTAGTGTCAAGATGCGCGTCTCCTTCTTCCTCTCAAGCCTCCTGTGGCTTTCTACTGCCTCAGCCCTGCCATCTCCTCTGGATGAGCGCAAGGCGGCCGGCTGCGACTGCACTGGCACACGCAATGGAGGTCCCTCGGCAAAGGAGTTCATTTGCCGTGACTCCCGTCTTGGACCCAAGGTCCTGCCCAAGAAGCTTCCCCTCGACAACCTCGTAGAGAACTACGATCGCTTTGGAGGACTCACTCCAGGCCAGTTCCTCGACAAGTGGACCGATGACCAGGGCAACTTCATCTATCCTCCTCAGAACGGCTTCCAGCTTGACCAAAATGGCAATGCCATCAACGGCACCATGGAATTGCAAAAGGGCGCCCTCGTTGATCGTTTCGGAAGCGAATATGGTATGTTTCCTTTCAGCCATCCATCTAGATGTGGAAAACTCTAACAAGCCCCCAGGATCGTTCATCTCTGCTGCTGCCGCCCCTTACTCTCAGCGAGCTCTTCCTCCCTCCAACCTCGCTACAAACCCTTCGTCCCCCAACTTCCCCTACAACTACCACGTCTACCGTGTGCTTAAGTCTCTTCCCGTTGTGGGGGGCCCCATCGCTCCTTGGTTCGGCCAGCCGGGACTTGGAGCCCAGTTCTTCACGGGTGAGGTGGGTAACATCATGGCTCTGATCGAGAAGGGTTACTTGGAGAGCGTGGACCCATCAGTCTTGATCTTTAAGGGAAAGGGTTGCGCTTAAGTAGAACAAAAAGGGAGCGAAAATGAGATTAATGAAACATGATCTATGCGAGCTGACCAAACTGCGCCCAGCTCCATCAAACCAGCGCAGGTGATACTGATACCCCAGACTCTGACCAGAAAGATTGGCGTAAACGATGCTCTTTATCAGCAGTAGAGGCAGCAAGGAAAAAGATCCAGCTTGCCCTGAATCCTTGTCATAAAGATATGGCAAAACTGTATGATATTACACCAAGGACAGCGTTTGTGCAATTCCAGAGTCAAACCATTCTACTTGGAGGCGTCCATCTTCCATTCCTCTGCAATCTTCTTGATAAATTCCTCATAACTCGCAGGACTCCTTCCCAATAATTTGACCTGCTCCTGATGTTCGGTCTCAGTCATCCCAAAACCTTTCTTTTCAAAAAACTCATACATAAGTCTCATGTCTCTGGCCCAAATGGAGTTGACTCTTGTTCTGTAGAGCTTCTCAAATTCTACCAGTCCTTCTTCATCACTCTTTGCAGCTGTGATTCCAGTTCCGAGCGCTTTCGACCATAGCCTTGCCGTGTCAGCGCTGGTGTATGTTTCCAAGCTTCCAATCATGATCTTCTTTCCAGTCCAGGCATGGCCATCATCTTGCAATGCATTTGCCGTTGCTAATGCAATGTCTGCAGGGTCCACTCGACTGACACCCTTGCTCCCAAGTGGCTCGTCAAAGAATCCTTGTTTGAGCATGCTCTCCTTGCTGCGCAAGTCATTGTCGAAGAAGAGGGAGGGACCAATGATGGTCCAGCTAAACCCTCCCAGCTGGCTTCGTTCGGTCAACCCGTAACGCAACTTGGCTTCGATGATGTGCTTGACCAATACATGCCCTGCTACCACATCTTGAAGGTGGCCAGCTTGAATTGCGTCAAGATCAAAATTGCCGCATGCAGAGAGGTAAACGAGATGCTTTACCGTCCCAGCACGTTTCATTGCATCGAAAAAGTTGAGCGTGACCATCAACTCATTCTCGCCAGTCAAGCAGACAAACGTGGCTGTTACACCATGCGTCTTGAGCGTCGTCTCAAGGAAGACCGGATCTTGAATGTTTCCATGGACAACTCTGATCCGAGCATCATTTCCATGGGAACCGAGTTGCGACTTGAGTCTGTCAGGATTGTTTGTAGGGAGAATGATAGTTGATCTCGCGGACTGAGCCAGGAGGAGAGGAACAAGTCGTTGGCCGATGTGACCAGAGGCCGCCGTGATGAGATATGTAGGGGGGGTATTGGGAGACATGGCTAAGCTGATTCTTTCTCCAGTGATCCAAGTGATATAATACAATGCTTTTTTAGTCTGCAGAATGTTGTTCTGCACTATAAGCAGCTCTACCTTCCTTTATATACTGCTTGGCATCGTATGATACGAAATCACCGAGAAGTCTCCGAGATTTGTAATGAGGTGCCGTGGACGCTTATCACCCATCCCCCTGTCCATCTACCCACGAATTATATGGACTTTTCGGCTAGAGAGTGGGATCTAGTTTGTTTGATTTGTAATATACTATATGCTGAAACTTTATTACCCGTAAAGTTCAAGATAGCGTAGCAGTCATCCAGTGAGCCAGCACTGGGGCAGCTCACACCATGGATATCTCGGCAAACTGCATAATCAGTCTCCAATCTATGAATCATTGAACTGGCAGAGTTGCTCTAGCTTCGTGGTCGCTGAACTACTACGGAAAAATGCATTAATTGGAATATGCTTGAGTTTCGGTAGTCATTAAGCTATTAGTAGGGGCATGACTTGAACATTCTACATTGTCATCAATAAGCCAGGTTGAGCGTGATCCGAAACGTCCTTCAACTACAAGCACGATTGGCTCTCTTATGGATAGCTTGCGTGTTTCATCTCAATGGGCGAAGGCTATCAGCTGTAGTAAGTTAAAGGAGTGGAATCTATTCAATAGGGCCATCGTGATTTGAAGTCAATCATATCAAAAAGCATGTTTCAAGCGGCGAAACAAAGACTGCAGATACATGCCGGTGAGACGAGGGTAAATTACGGATCCAAGGATGTTCAAGTTGGTGGATATAATATTTCTGATTGCTAGAAGATTCTAATTCCTTGCAGAGGGTGCAAGATGACAATCCATGGACCTCGTGTAGACTACTACAAGGGGGCTCTTAGTTCCCCAGCCAACCTTATTTCCAACAATCCCTCCCTCTACAGGATGAGAGCAGCGATAAGTGGAAGGGCAAATGCCAAGTTAACATGCACCATATTTCCACCGCTGACAATCGGAGTGGTAGGCTGAGGGGGAATCGGCACGCTGGTAGGAGTTGACACAATGAGGTGTGTACTCAACGGAGTTGAGACTGCAACAGGTGTGGTCCAAGGACCGGTGGGAACTACAACCCCTGAAGCTGGCTTGCTAATGGTGACTGTTCTGTTGTAGGATGGGAAAGGGGTAGTCTTTTTAGGAATAGGGGCGGTTTCGTCGTAAGGGACTTCAGACACAACCTTTCCGGAGCTAGGAACAGCTGAGCTGGGCACCTCGGGAACCTTGCTCGTAGGAACAGCCGTAGTAGTAACCTGGAAGCCAGAAGTGGCCTGCGAGATCACAGTGCTTGGCTGCGTCTTAGTGCTGGGGCAGACGGTGGTGCGGTCAACGATCGTGACTGTAGGGGCAGGCGGCGAGTTGGTAGGGGGGTGGAAAGTGCTGGTGGTGCGCTCCTTGCAGGGAACAATTGTGGTCAAGGTCTCGGTGATGGTGGAAACAGGTACAGGAGTCGACTTTGACGGCGAGACTGAGGTCGTAGCTGGCACAGCGCCGCTCTGAGTGGCAGGGCAGACGTAGGTAGTTGAAACGATGGTCGAGGTGACAACCTTCTGAGTATATCGTGCGGGACAGTTCACGACCGAGGCAGCACAGCTGGTGATGGTGTAGACATGGGTCGACCTGACTGTGCTTGTAACGTCACCGGTAGGGCGGGGAGCAGTGACGTTGCCATGGCCCGCAGTTGGAGTGTTGGTAAAGTGCGCAAAGGCGTCTGAGGTTACGGTAACAGAAGAGCTGCCTGAGAAGCTATCAGAAGAGCCGTCAGAAACCGTGGCCGCTGCAGTGCTAGAATCGGTGTCTTGATGACGCTCAAGGAAGATGCCAGGCTGGCCACGGTCGGGGAGGCAGTTCTCAGCCTTGGCGGCAGTAGCCAGAGTGATGGTCAAGCTAGGGGCCAGGCTAAGGTCGAGAATATCGCCAATCTCAACATCCAACTCGACAGCAAGACCAAGGGTGAGAGCAATGACCTCGGCGACAGAGACAGCGCAGTTGTCGGTGCCAATCAAGACTGCAGTGTAGTCAAAGAGGCTGACCCAGATGGCAATCTTAGCACCAGCTTCAATCTCCAGAGCAGGGATCTCAAGCTCTGCTTCGAAGTCGATCTCGGTGCGTAGGCGAAGACCAAGCTGGAGCGCAACCTCGGCAGACAAATCAACCTCAGCACCAATACCAAGGGGAAGAGCCTTGGCAACAAGTCCATCTAGGGAGAGTTCAACAATGTCCTTGGTAAGAAGAGAAATCTCGACAAAGGCGTCCTCGGCAAATGAGATGTAGACACCAGTCGAGAGATCAATCGCTGCGTCAACTCCGATAATAAGGTCAAGGGCGATAGCTGCACCAGCTTCGACCTCTAAGAGCCCAGGAATCTCAAGCTCAAGAGCAGGAGAAGCGAACAACTCGATGGCCTCATGGACAGCAGCCGAGGCAGAGATGTCGACCTCGATGAAGGCCTTCACACCACCGAGGCCAACACGGACTCGCGGCTCCTCGAGAAACCCCTTGACAAGCTCCAGTTCAACATCTCCAGAGACTTGGGCCTTGGGAAGATGGAGACCGAGGTTAACGGCAGCGGAAGTCTCGGTCTCGGGAGCAGCGATACTACAGAGAACTGTCAGTAACAATGAAATTGCCATCCAGCGTGTTTCACGACATACCCCTTGAATAGAATATGGTCCTCCCAGCTGTTGGCCAAGCTGCAAACAGATGGAGCAATGTCGCTCAGCTTGCTGATTTGAGGAACACCGAGACCACCCAAAAGGTGTGGGGAGGCCTGTGCGATGGTCACAAGGCCTCCCAGAGCAGGAAGAAGATTAGAGAAGTGCATGTTGAGTTATGAAAAAGCAAAGTAATGAGTGGCTGGAGAAACAATGTCTCCGAAAATGTGTAAAGAGAGTGACAGGAAGAGTGCAGTGACAACTACAGAAGCTTGGCCCAGACGACTTCTTTGAGCAGCAGAATCGTCGTGCTTTAATGCAAGCTCGGCGATATCTGTGCTTAAGGGGTTGTGGAGGATATGCGTCGTCATAATCTTCCGTTAGCTGCTGAAACAACCATGTCGTTGACCTTTTGCTGGAGAGGGAAGTGAGTGCCGAGCAATCACAATCACAGGTGCCGATCGCCATCTTGGGTCCTGCTAATCAGCGAAGCGAAATTCTCCTAGCGAACAGCTGCCGCTAGCACGTTTGGGGAATTGTGGAGGTCCGAGGCTAAGAGAATGCCGATCACATATGATCGACTAGGAAGTTTCAAGCAAGTAGATAGGTTGATAGGACCAGCAGATTGGAGGGCTCATGATGGCAATAGAGTCATGATGCTACACCGTGAAGTGATTCGGTATTTTGTGGTCATCAGTCTATTGCAGGAAAGGCACAAACATCATTCTGCCTTGGCATTATCTGGTCAACCTGATCGAGCGCTGGCCTTGCCTGTCGACACCATGGTAGTTGCTAAACATTCTTCAGAGTCTCCGTACTTATGGTCACTACTGATGTAGTTATCGTTTGAAGATTAAGATTCACGAAAGACTTGACTGAGCTTTCAAATCATGGTAGGGAGCACATGGGACTTCGGCTGGCACCTATTTGTCGAAACATGGCCCAGTCTTCTAACAATAAGAAAAGGCTCTCATGTATTTGAACAGATCGGCCGCAATTTCTAGTAGAAGATCCCCTTTTCCCCCAAATGTCACGTCACGCCTCTTTAAGCACTGTCCAAATACTCCATCGTTTGAAACAACCGTGCTTTTCATGTTCACGAGGACGGCATGACGAGTTAGTGGACTGTAGGTATGACCGGACATTATCGAATTCAAATTGGATAGCTACCTCGGATCAGCGCGCTTATAACGATAGTCATACTCGCCTGAGCGCCATGTTAGCGCTCCTACCCTAGGCACACCGACTTGAGTCTCGAAACGGTGGAATGGGAATCCCTGGAATCATTAATACGTGGATAGATAGATAAATGAGAGCAGTTAGAAAAGAAGGATGCGACATTGATCTTTCAAATGTCACCCGACATAGTTACACAAGATTTGGAATGTCTTCATGGCCCTCAGAGACCAAGAATCATCCCAAGATCATAAAAGGGCAGCCCCCTGGTCCGGCCGGGTCAAAACATCCGTAAATGATATTAGTGGCATCAACGGTGCAGATCTTCCCTTGGATAGTGTGTTTTAGCTCTCACTAGTGTCCATTCACAGTGGTTTAAACAGAGCCATTCCCGCTCAGGTGGATAGAGCTAACCTGGCCGAGTCTAGTCTGCTTACTGGTCTCCTTGGTGTAATGAGAGCCAGCCGGTCAGCCCGGAAATGGACCCCAATCTCTCAGCCCTACCCGTATCATCAAGCAGCTCACCTTGTTAACCTTCTATTCTGCTCTTTCTGTTATTTCCCTCGTTTGCTCCATCTTTTCTTGGGTTCTCAGCTCCAACCGGCGTCGTGTCCAACCTCAAACCTGCCACCAAGATCGACCCCAATGTGTGGTACCAACTCACAGAGGCAGCGGTGGACGACTATGAGGGTGATTTCGTTAGCAGCCTGCAACCCATTGCCCAAGATGACGATCTGCACGTGTGGCCCGCAAAAGGCATCAACGCGTTCTGGCAATTTGTACGTCTCGGTGCCTCTCAGGGGACCATGTTCTGAACCCCTTGAAGATGCAAACATGACGTTTGCTAACCGAATAACCTCAAGCAACCTGTAGGTGACAAGCCTGGCCGATACGCGATCCGATGCTCCAAAACCACGACCCAGAAGCAACTCTCTGTATGCTACCGCCCGAACGTCAAGGTCGAAAACAGACGCACTCGTGCTTGTCTTCTGGACAGCGATGGCTCTGATGCACAGCATTGGGATGTTGCCTCGTGGGGCGCCAATGATACATACAGATTGATCAACGTCAAGAACGGCACTGATTACTATCTCGACTGTGTTCCTAATGGCCCTGTCTTCCTGAGTCCCAACCACGAGGGATATCAGAGCAGGCAACATTGGCTCATGACGAGTGTGAAGGATGTGGACGATGCTGCATATAGCACCGTCTTCTCTGAAGTTGGTCGCCTGTCTCAATGGCTGTGTCAAAGTTAACACTCTGTAGGATTCTTCATCAACGTCACACCCAATGACGACATCAGCATTTCCCTCCGAATCCACGGCTTCTGACCCTGAAACTTCTACTTCTGGGACTTCTGAGGCCGAATCTTCGAGCACTGATTTCTCAGACAACAACGGTCTTTCATCTGGTGCCATCGCCGGCATCAGCATAGGTGCTACTCTCGCGGTCGTTGCCCTTGCACTCCTGGCCTTCTTCCTGTGGCGCCGAAAGAAGCGTAATAGCCAGACACCCAAGACTGCCGGCCCTTCAGAGTCAAACGACGAGAGAAATAACCTTCCAATGCCCGTCTCGCCTGTGCCGGCATACAACTCTATCCGAGCGAGTGAGAAGCTCAACAGCGAGCCCCCTTCGATTCAAGAGATGATGCATGAACAAGCTCCAGTGAAGCTGTCGGCCGAGCAGCGACACGAGATGGGATAGATAGTACGACTTGCCCAAATGTGTGGGCATTTGAAGCTGTTGACGTGTTGGCGGGCGGGACGGGGTGCAAAGGCAGCAGATGGCCAGGCAAGCCTCGTCACTCAACGGAGATATACTGGTGCACCTGTAAGTAAGCTTACTTGACTGGGAAAGTCTATCTGTCTTGTTGCTTTTGCTACTCGCCGAGGCCTGGAGTTGGCTGCGTTTCGTGTTCAGTTGAGAAGAATGGAGTTGGGTGTTGGCCATCTATTTTGTAGTGGCAACATTGTAAAATGTATGGAACGGCGTTTCGGCTTATATACCCAAGGCTATTTTGTATAACCTCAAATATCAATAATAGTCACAAGCATCTCGAGTCAGCAGCTACCCGTCCAAGGTCTCAACATTATCCAGTCAGGAACTGCACAGATCTTGTAAGATATAACCGAGTTCCTAGAGGAGTTATAGGCGTATCCCAGTCAGCCAAAGTTGCTGATACGGTCCAGCTTTGACAGGTACACAACTCAAATTCATCTCCAACCTAGTCCGCAAGAAGCAGTTTTGGGAGCCCCACACAGTTTCCAACCATTCTTCGCATCCAGGCACTAAAATTCAATCTCCACGTCACCGCAGCCCCTCTCTTTGAACCACCCCAAGGCTCCTTCTTTCAAGGCTATGGCATTGCTTCGGGCCGGCCAGGGTCGTCCCTGTAAGTGAACTACTACACGGGCTAGGTGCAAGATCTAATAGAATAATTTAGCTCATCATGTTCGGAGGCTTGAGCAGATGAGTTTGCTGGTACTAGATAAGGCGACAACACGTTGGCGCTTGGGTGCCCCGTCTCTTTGTTTCTCCACCACGACTCATCTCGCAAAGAAGCCCGCCAAGCGAGATAATACGCTTCAGTTTTTTCGTCGATTGCTTCGACTTACGGAAAGTCATGGAAATCAGGGAAAACATATAACCCCAGACGACCAGAAGCTGAACGAAGAGCAATAAACTGTCTCCGACCTTGTGGTGAAGCAGGGAAGTAGTGTCTTCTTTACAGGCCCTGCAGGTACCGGCAAGTCAGTTCTTCTCCGGAAGATTATTCAAAGCCTAAAGACCAAGTACCCCGGAGATCGCGAATGCGTCGGTGTGATAGCCTCTACGGGCCTTGCCGCTCAGAACATTGGCGGTACGACGCTTCATCGGTTTGCAGGGATTGGCCTAGGCCAAGCTCCTACCGAGAAGCTCATTCAGGACATCTCGAAAAACAAGATTAAGTTGCGGCGCTGGTTGAATGTCCATGTCTTAATTATTGACGAAATCTCCATGATTAACTATGTCCTCTTCGATAAGCTCGATGCGATCGCGCGTGAGTTACGGAAAGTAGACCTACCGTTTAGAGGTATGCAGCTCGTACTCACTAGCGACTTTTTCCAGCTTCCGCTAGTTAGAAAGGGACGAGATGATGGCAGTCCTAAGTTCTGCTTCGAGCCTAAGATATGGAATGATGCCGTACAACACACCATCGGCCTGACTCAGATTTACAGGCAGAGGGATCCCGAATTTAGCACCATGTTGAACCAGATTCGAGAAGGTCGCCCCTCATCTGTTACCATCGACAAGTTTCTAGAACTACATCGGCCTGTAGTAGCAGACAGCGTTGCAGAAGCCACTGAGCTCTTCCCCCTGCGCCACGAAGCAGACAAGGCAAACTTGAGGCGACTGCAAAATATCGACAGCGTTGCGCATAGCTACAAGGCACGAGATGGTGGGACAATCAGAGACTCGGATACCCGCAAGATGCTCCTGAAGGACTGCATAGCCCCGGAGTCCTTGGTATTGAAGAAAGGGGCACAAGTCATGCTACTCAAAACGTCGATGAGACCCTTGTCAACGGATCTCAGGGCCGCATCATTGGCTTCCAAAGGGGGGATAGCTTCTCCGAATTTCGATGGGATGACGATGGTGAACTTGTCCTTGATGACAGCACCGAACCGTCGCGAGCTTCGGATGGCATAATGAACGCAGGTTCGCCTGTCTATCCGTTAGTCCGTTTTGCAGCCCGAGGTGGTGGAACCCGGGTTCATCTTTGCGAGCCTATGGAGTGGGCTGTGGAGCGATGGGTACCCAAAGACTGGCCCGAAGAGGGCTGGGTTGTCGAGAAGTTGGCAACGCGCTCTCAAGTTCCTCTCCTCCTCGCATGGGCGCTCAGCATACACAAGGCGCAGGGTCAGACGCTGGACTGTGTCAAGGTTGATCTTGAGCGCACTTTTGAGACTAGCCAAGCGTACGTCGCACTCTCGCGCGCGAGGAGCATAGGGGGATTACAAGTGTTGAACTTTGATTCGAGAAAGGTGACAGTACATCCCAGGGTCAAGGCTTTCTACGCCAGTTTGTCAAGGAATTCAAGGAAGCAAATTCTCTGAGTGAGTTCACGATACTTTTATTGTAACTATTAGCGATGGGCTGAACCAATGGTGCCCAAGGATGGTCTGTTGACAAGCAGGTATGGGCAAGACATGGAATCTGAAATTCACTAAGCTAGGCTGTAAGAAGCAGCCATTTGAGCTCCACACAGTTTCCCTCTTGTTTTCACACTCAGTACAAGGGTATCTGTACTGTGATCAGACTCAATCTCACGTTCCATCATCTCCCAACGCGCACCAGATGCTTGGCTTTCTCCACATCTAGAGCAGTCGCCATGTTTGTCTATACTGAAATCGAAGCCCTGTCCGAGGATAAACGAATTCGCCTACTCTATCTCGCCCCGGCGGGGGGCATCGATGACCCGATTGAGTGCCGGCTGGAAGTCATCACTCTAGGACAACCCCCCCTTTCGAGGCACTGTCCTACTGCTGGGGAGACAACAAAGCTGTCCGCGAAATCAAGTGCAATGGAGAAACCTTCAACATCACTGAGAATCTTTTTCATGCGCTGAGAAACCTTCGAAATGGCGATACCCAAAGAACACTCTGGATCGATGCCCTTTGCATCAACCAACTGGACCTCAAGGAACGGCGGCTCCGGGTTCCTCTAATGGGAGACATCTACAGCCATGCAGAAAACGTAGTAGTCTGGCTAGGTCCGGATCCAATCTCTGACAGCATTTATCACATATTCGAACTGGCTGAGACACTTCCAACGCTTGAAAAGATACAGATGGGCCCTAAATGGAACCAGTTTGTCCAAACGACTTTCCCAGGGAGCCAAGAAGCCAAGAGTGCAAACAATAGTCAGCCAGAATTAGCAGAAGCTGCCGATGCAACATTTCCCGATCTGACGCCCGAGATGCTGGACGGTATCGTGGCAACGTTGAGGCGGCCATGGTGGACAAGAACATGGACAATACAAGAAGCCGTTTCCGGGAATGCAATCATTATGTGTGGAAAGTTATCAGCCTCGTGGCAGGTCTTTAAAAAAGTATTCGTCATGGCCATGACGGACACCATTAGGACCCAGAGCCACGACGTTGAAGTTAACAGCTCCACCATCTCGATGGACGAGATGATCGCCATGGCCTACACACGTCTAATATTTAATCGCCGAGGGGAGCAGGGTGGTTATAAAATGCCCAACGAACTCGGAGACTTGCTTGTCAACTACAGATGGTCCATGGCTACGGACCCGAGAGATAAAGTCTACAGTCTCTTGGCTTTGGCTGAGTCAGCGTACGGCATCCAGCCTGAATACGATATTTCGATAAGGGACTGTTACACAACTGCTGCATACCACATCATACGTGGAAGTGGAAACTTGGACATCCTCAGGGCTCTGCGGAGACCTTCTTGCTTGCCCGTCACCATCCCCGACCTCCCCTCGTGGGTACCAGACTGGTGGAGTTACGACTACTGCAGCATCCCAGAAGAAGCCCGCCACCCAATAACCGTCTTCAAGCCATCTGCACGTGAGATCTGGATCAACACTCATTCCTTCATGTTCAAGACGTCTTATCCTCAGTTCCAAGCATCCAACCCCCAGATGGGCGACTATCCAAAAACGGGAGGATCCAGTGGAATACTGGTTCTCGAGGGCCTCATTGTCGATAAACTGGAGATTGTTGGACGCCAATTGGATTACCCAGTGCCAACAGAGGATCCGGCGGTGACTCCTAACCGTCTCATAGCATGGAATAGAGAGAAGAGTCGACTAATCAAGATAGCACAGGCAGTTGTGGAGTTGTGGAGCACTCTCAAAGGCTGGGAGCAGTTGGCTCTTGGATGTAAACACCTCCATACTGCCCCAGGAGAGAGCCGCGAGGATGCTCTGTTCACAACAATGTGCAAGAACCAGATCCCTCTCAGTTCAGACAGGAATGTTGTTCTTGAACATATGCGCCGTTGCATGGAGGGCATGGTTGATGCGTCCAGAACAAACACCGCGTCCAAGATGCTTGGTCTACCGTATGTGGTACCGAAGTTGCATCATATGCTGGTGGGATACAGCAAGGTACGCAGGATGGATGATGATGAATTCATGACGTTTGAACTGGCGCTTCTCAGTATACGATGGGCCATCGATCAGAGAATGGCGAGGACCAAAGGCGGATACTTGGCACTGGTCCCTGAGTCTTGCAGAGTTGGGGATGAGATTGTGCTTCTGAAAGGGGGCAAAACACCATACGTGGTGCGTAGGGATGGAAAGCATTGGAAGATACTAGGGGACTGTTATGCTCATGGTATTATGTTCGGCGAGGCCTGGGATGAAGCAAAATGCCAAGAGATGGAGTTTATCTGATGTGTGACACGGTCTCTCCAAGACCATCTTGGGTTCCAACACAGGCGACTCACAATCAACTACGTAACAGATCCTGATCAACATCAAGTGTCATGAGAAAATGAGGCTAGACTAAGGCCCAGGCTGATATCAGCATTTGACGATATTCAAGACTTTAAATGGGGATGACGGGTGCTACACTATTTCATCCTGTGAGCTGGAGTTTTATCAATATGATTGTTGTCTACTCTACTAATGATGAGTTGTTCACAAACCACCCGGATGTCAACAGAAACAGGCAAGCTAAGCACTCCTAAGACACAAACCGCCACTTGGTCTTCTCCCAACCCTTCTTCTTCTGGATCTGGACCCCAAACCCTTGGCCTTCTTTTTCTGGTTTGCCTGCTGCTTCGGAGAATACGCACGCCTTCATGGCGGGAACCTTGAACGTTGTATTGTCCTGGTCCAGGGGTGCAACGTCAAAGCCAAGGAGAAGACTAGTCATCAACCCGAGGTTCTCAGCAAAGGCAAAGTTTCGTCCAGGGCACAGATGACGTCCACCACCAAAGGGAGCATATGACGTCCTCTTTGCTCGATCGGACTGGAGGTTCTCCTTTCCACCCTTTTCAGTGAATCTCTCAGGATCAAACTCCATCACGTCGTTGCCCCAGACACTGTGCAATGTGTGGAGAACCTGGGCTGACATTTGCACGTTAAGGCCCTTCTTGAGGAGGTACGAGTTGCCTTTGCCGTCGGAGATGGTGGTGTCCTCCATAACCCTGCGGTTGCCCACAGTTTGGTTAGATAGACGGATGGCTTCACGGTAACAGCTGACAAGCAGCGGACACTTTTGGTCGAGTGTGGTAATGTCGATGGTAACCTCGTTGTCATCGCCGTATTGTGCTGCAGGTACCACCTCTTCTCTCAGACGAGAGACAAGCTCAGGTCGGGCGTAGATTTGTGCCATGAACCAGAAGAGCGTAGGGATAGTGTTGGCCGTCGACACATGGAGCAACGCAAGCTCAAAGTTACCGACCTCCTCGCCCAGGATGCCGTAGCTGCGAAGCACTGTCGCTCGGGCCTTGACAATCTGGGCTGCGTCCTCATGTTGATCCTTCTTGGCGCCATAGTATTTTCCCAGAGCAGCTTGCAGTCTAGCCCTTGCGAAGTGAGCGTCTCGTGCAGTGATACTCGGGAAAATGTTGAGCAAGATTCCAGTCAAGCCAGCCTCAAAGGTCCTGAACGATTGTCAGCGCCAACCTGAACCCCAGTAAGACCGAGTAGTATCCTGGTGTCTATGCTTACCATAGATCTTCCACTAAACCGGGGTTTCCCTTGATAGGGTTGCCAGGCCCATACAAGGCCTCTGTGGTGGCAATGGTCATCATGTCTCGCACCCAGAGATACAAGTTCGGAATCTTCAAGGGCTCGCTGCTGCCCAAGGTCTCAAGCTCCTTTGACACATATTTCAGAGCATTGGCATTCATCCGATGCGTGTACTCGCCCGCCATCGACTTGGTGATGATGGAGAAGAAATCGGGAACGAGATTGGTTTCTCGGACGATTCTGGCTGATTCGTTTGAAATGGCGAGCTCTCTTTGAGCAAACTCGACGGCAAACGGTTCAAAGGCCAAATTCTTGTTTCTATAGGCTGACTGGACCATAGAAGGCTCAAAGATGATGTACAGCTTTCCGCCAAGAATAGGCAAGGTGCCAATTCGAGCGCGTGTCTTGTCACTAAAGTGTCCATCAGTTCGAGCCCATGTGCGTATCAATAACGGCTCGGGATATTCTTCCTCTTAACTTACAATAGAATCTGGAAATAGCCACCGTGGTGCTTTATCATCCCAATGAGATGGCCTATAACAGGAATGCCAGGCTTGAGCAAGGGGGGCTCCCTCTCATCGAGACCGGGAGATGAGAGTTTCTGTAGAAAGATTGCGGACAAAAGCAACGCCAACCCAGTCAAGTACATTGCGGGTGACTGCTTAACGTCCTCTGCCACAAAGGCGAGGAAGCCATTTGGGGCTGTTGTCACGTTCTGTGCCATGGCTTCAGACGGGGTGTCCCACGGCCACTGGAAGCCAAGAGATGACTCGTCGAGTCTAGCACGAGAGAGAAACAAAAGATCAAGAGTAGCCCAAGTTGATCGGGTCTAGCAGATACTTAACCCAGACGATTTGCTTAGCGCTGAGCTGCCACAAACTTGGATACAGGGGTCCTTCATGTAAGGTGAGATTTTAGTAGCAGAAAGTCCGAGCCAGCCTCGGATTGCAAAGCAAGGAATGGCGATTGGCACCCTCGGTTAAGGACCCAGCGTCAACTACGACGATTCCAGTTAGCCCGTGGTATGATTGTTTCAAGGTCGACGCTACGTCATCTTGTTGTCTCTATGAAAGAGGTCAATATCTGTCCAGGATATCCGATTTGGACACACAGGTCCTTTCGCTCAGGCCCTTTCATTCCCATCTCCATGGCTTTAGCCTCCAGGGACTTCAGTCAAGCATTCTCCCCCCCTGCAATGCAACAGCAGCGTCAACAGGACAAATCAGGGCACAGCATTCGCGCTTGATGATGCTGACGCCCCACACGACACGTCGCTTAAGCACAAACATTCATTTAGCTACAAAGAGAAGCCCTTGTCAAGAGCTCTGTTTGATGGTGGCTTATCGGGTGATGATGACGAGTCCACCGATTACTAAGAGCTATATTCTCGACATGGGAGGTTTATCTGGTAACGGAAGTCCCTCAATCATTGTTTATTCCTGGTCAATCTGTCTACCTGCATCTTTCATCCTGCAGTATTGCCTCTAGTTGACAAGATCAGACGACTGCATCAATATCCACCCCTTCTGGTAACAGTCCACTCTCCCAACTTTTAGGCGTAGCTCTTCAAAAGAGAGTTGTAGTACTGGTATCCAGTTCCACTCGGAGGCTCAAAGCTGTACATGTAGTTTCCCCACCAGGGACCAGCCGCCCACCAGAGAACACCCTTCCAGACATCGCTGTTGTCCTGAAGATAGTCCAG
The DNA here is from genome assembly GCA_006518225.1 of Fusarium neocosmosporiellum. Lineage (NCBI taxonomy): Eukaryota > Fungi > Ascomycota > Sordariomycetes > Hypocreales > Nectriaceae > Fusarium > Fusarium neocosmosporiellum. The sequence continues at coordinate 84,894 of SSHR01000138.1, read as the reverse complement.
CATACCCTGAACAGCTGCCTTGCACTGGCTGTTTGCCCCACCGGCAAACTCACCGATGATGCCCACCTTGCCGTTCTTCTTGAGCCACTCCGTGGCTGCCTTGACCCGTTCAGCGCCAATGGTGGAGGACACACAGGCCTCCGAGGTGCCAGAGCTGTCAGAGTCCAGGTACTGGTGCATCTGGTAGACAATCTTGTCCTCGGGATCGGTGAGAGCCTTCATGTTGTCGTTGACATCAGGCCAAGACCACGCGCCAGACCACTGGTTGCCTTCGACAAAGATGTACTGCTTGGCACCGGTGGAGCGGATACCGTCGATAGCCGCCTGGTTGAGTTTGAGAACAAGAGTCTGGTCCATGCTGTGGTACTCGTTGTTGGTGTCAAAGATGACGTGGTCGTTGTTCTTGAAGACGGCGGCAAAGTTCTTCCACCAGGTCTGGAAAGCTGACGTGTCGGTAATGACGTTGCCAAAGAAACGGCCGTAGTTGTGAGGATCAAGGACAGCATAGGCACCCTTCTGGGTGATGTGGTTGACAACCTTGCTGTAGCCATCGAGGTAAGCCTGGTTGTGGCTACTGGTCAAGGTGCTCGTCAGTCTCTCCATCTTGAGCTGCACACGGAAGGTGTTGTATCCTTGGCCGATCAGAGTCTAATAAGCCGTGTTAGTATGCGTCTACAACATATCTTTAGTGACAACACATACGTCAATCGCAGCAGTGTCCGGGAAGATGTAATCCTTGCCCAAGACGCCTGGCAGGTTACCCTCTCCAAACTCACCACCAGCCTCGTTGGTACCGACCCAGACGAATTTGCCTGTTCCTGGGTTGGGGTTGTTGGTGGGAGAAGAGCTGGGCTGAGTAACGGTAGAGAGAGTAGTGGAAGGCGGGTTGGAGCCTGGCACACACTGACTGTAATAGGGGTTAATAGTGGTGCATGTGTAACCAGAGATGCAAGTCGTGGAACCGCTCCAGCCTTGGCCTCCGCATTGCTGCCAGGCTCCGCTCTGGGCCAGAGCGAGGCCGGTGAGGCCACTGATGGAGATGAGATAGCGCATGGTGTTCAGTTCCTGTTGGAAAGGACTGTGAATGAGTGTGCTGAGCTGAGGAGGCCATCATGAAAGGAGAAACAAGCTGCTCTTATATTCGCCAAGAGCCAAACGTTTCCTCCAGCAAGGCTGTGGGCGAAACAGACAATCATCGTGAGCCTCTCTGGCCAAGCCCTTCTTCCCACTCTACCGTTCCATTCAATTTCTCTTGACTTCTCAATTACATTGATACGGCCCGCCAGCCGTGAGTTCCTCCGGAAGGATTTCTCCATTCAAATTGAGGAGGGAAGGCCCCCGGAGATGGTGAGCCCGAAAAGAGACTGGTAATCGAATGACAACTATGGCTCGGAGTGACAATGTCCGAGTCTTGGTGAGTTAGATAGGTATTATTCAACAGAACTATAATTAAATTACTTAAAAATCTCAGAACAAAGAGCTCATGACCCGATTGGACCCGCTCTAGACCGAGTTCGGGCCCGGAGGCTGAGGCTCCGAGGTTGCATCAGGGCCGGCGAGGGGATCCATTCCGTCGGAGGATGAGACCGTTGTTCCGGAAAGTCCGGGGGAAATGAAATTAAGACCCTTAAAGGTGGAAAATGGTCCAATCAACATGCTCCGTGGGTCGGCCAGTCACCCAAGAAAGGAAACCATCAGGATGTATCTGGTGGATGTCGACTCACAAGCCACAGCTTGTTCAATCTGTAACAACAGGGATGGCTAGAGCAATCTCAATATGCTCACGAGGCTCTTTTCTGTGCTGGGTACCCCTGAAGCCAAGCCCGAGTCGGTCGATCTGGCCTATCCTCTGCCGTGACGGCAATGAGCCAGCGGCCTTGGCACTCTCACTCACATTAAGTATTTCATCTCGTGATTTGCCGCCACTTGACCTTGGTCGTGAAGTGGACAATATCTGTTCCCTGCTCTTATATTCCCAGAATCATTACAAGTTGAACCTCCGTCTACTAACTCAAGAACGAGAAAGGGGCACATTCGAATACTCAGGCTCATGTCTCTTCAACAATGCTTTCAGGTGAGTATGTACAAAGACCGTGTCTAGTTTTCTTCATAAGAAAGCGTGTAGTCTCCAGATCCATCCTTGGAGTGTCCGCCAATGGGAGAATGACTGCAGCGTCCTTGGCCATTTCCACTCCACCACAGCTGCTGACACCACTTGCACCAACTCCACTGGTTCTGGCCTCCAGAAGAACCCACGTCCATGGGCAAGGCATAGTCAGCACTTCCAGCATGGTCGTGTGTGCCACCGCGAGGGCAAGTTCCAGCAGAGGAAGCCTTGGAATAGGCAAGGCCGTAGCATTTGTGACACCACTTCCACCCACTCTGAGGGTTGGGCGCGGCAGGATCATTGGCGGTCAGCGTGTAGTTCCAGCTGCCGGTGCTGACATGGGCTCCTCCGGCAGGGCAGCAAGTGTGCCCATCATAGGCCAGGGCCTGGCACTTGCACCAGCGCCATTGGTCTTGACCGCCGGCTATGGCACGAGGAAGTCCATCGATGCAGAGGCTGTAGTTGCCGCTTCCATCAAAGTCATGCTTTCCTCCGGCCTGGCAGTCCCCTACCGGGCCGCCAGCGAACGACAAGACTTGACACTTGCGACACCAGCGCCAGTTGGCTTGGCCATCCCCACCCTGCTGAAGGCGATAGTTACCGCTGCCAGAAACGTCGTGCTTTCCACCCGCCCTGCAGGGGCCGATGATGCCGTTTCCAGTGTAGGAGAGTACTTGGCAGTTCTTGCACCACTTCCAGTTCTCTTGACCAGCAGCAGACTGAGATAGGGTGTATGTGCCGCTGGAGGAAAGGTCATGAACACCCCCAGGAACACACAAAGCGTCGCCTCTGTAGAAAAGGCATGCACACTTCTGACACCAGCGCCAGTTTTTCTGGGCGAATCCAGCCGTGGCAGTGGAGGCTGAAGTAGCGGCGGGGGCTTCAGTAGACATGGTTGCAAATGACAGATAGCCAGACAGGCAAAGGGGGACTTGGTAGTTGAAAGTAAGAGTGAAGTGTTTGGTAAAGGATGTGATTTAAAGTTCCAAGCCCAAGTCGGACATCTGAAGCTCTTTATAGAATTTGGTCTCATATCTTGCTACTGATTGCCATGGAAGTGTTGCTGATCAGCTGAGGGGTCAGTGACAGAGGCGAAACTATTGAGCGCCTCATTATGCAGTCAGTTTTCGCCTAGACGGGTAAGTTGTTGACAGCAAATAGTGATTGGCCTTGCCAACGCACCCTTCACTCGCCGATGTCGACCACCTCCGTAATGTCTCGGAGAAGTGATGAAAACACACTTGTCACACCGTGTGAGAGTGGCAATGGAAAGGGAAACGAAGCTCGTCGAGCTCTACAAGGCGTCCAAGGCAGATGACAAGTCAACTCGGTGTCAATACCTGCCCACGGGTGAGCTGAACGGGTAATCAAGCTAGGTACCTACAGATACGTCTCCAACAAATCAAACCCAGGCTTAAGGACCCCATCCTCCGTGAATCTGGACTCCCGGAGGCATCAGCGGGGTAACAGACCAGATAAGCCACGGTGATGAGGCTTGCAGAAACCGCGCATTACAGATGTATTCATAAATACGTCTCATATTTTATGAATTCTTAATTCTTTAGAATCGCCTATTAGCTTATACCTAGGCGGGGTGCAGCTGAAACTTCTAAGAGCGTATTGCACAAGTTGCCAATATCAGTTATAAAGATCGGATCAAGGTCAGATGACAATGCTAGGACGATCTTTCAGAAAGCACAGCATCAATACAATGCAAGGCTTAAATGTGATCAGGATGTGATGCACTATAAATCAGCCGTCGTAATGTCATCTGGATGAATTAGCACAATGTGTAAGTGAGAGTTGGGCAACTCCGAACATCGGGAAATCAAAATGAAAGGCAACATACCAGTCAATCCTGAGAAACAAAAAGTATCTCTTATCACCAAAAATATGAGGAAACATACAACAGCGGGGATTCGCTGATCGTCACCGACTCAACTACTAATCCGCCCCTCATCAGCTTATCTATGGGAGAGCGGACGGGATCCCGAGTTCTCTGATGGGTATGGTCGTATGTGCTAGACGGATGGCTTGGTAAGGCTTAAACTACGGCGCTTTGCAGTTGTCGAGAACTTGTATGAATCCCATGTCTCTGAGACCAGTGTTGCAGACCAGGAGGCGTGACGCATGGTCTTGGGCCACTTAGACATATGGAACTACACAGCTCAGCCAATAGCATCTCAAATCTCCTAGCTTCCCCGAGTATCAGGTGTCGAGATAAAGATGCGTGCCAACAGGTGCAAAGCCGTGCCTAGAGGCTCCAGCATCGTGATGGAACTCGAATAACCCAACCCATCAATATAGAGCCACAACTAAATCTCATGTAGTTGATCGGTCCGCCTTTCTTCCGACTACGAGCTACACAGGTGGCGTATAAATCGACGCACGCACTTAAATCAACCTTGATGTCCGCTTGGCAATTCTCCATCCCACTCCCAATCAGTTACATCACCTGATGGCGCCTCGATGTTGACCCTTGGCTTTTACTCGCGTCCACTGGTTAGTCTCGCTTAGCATAGTTATCCCGGGTTAGGTGGTTTGACTTATGAGAGGGTAATGGCGAAATACTTTTGTGCCTCCGCAGAATGAGGTTCTTTCAAGCGTTCATCGCCTTGCGAGAGTCAAAGTACGATTAGCCTGTATGACTTCCAGGTAGCGAAAATACCTACGAAATATATGTACAGTTTCAAGACTGCATAGTAAATCCCAGTGAAAACCAACCATCTCGACTTCTCAGTATAAAATCTATTCTCATTCAGCCTTGTGCCATCATGGCGGTGTCTTCGCCGACACAGTCAATTACCCTACACCTCGGCAAGCTCGGTATTATCGGGGCTTTTTCGGCCGACTCCGCACCGAGGTTTACAGTGGCTCCATTCCAGTGGGGCAGCTTAGTCACGTGCCTTCGCGTGAGCCGGACGCGTCGCCCCGCCCTGTGTTGGTCGCATTCAGCTCCACCAAAGGTCAACAATCCCACCTTCGCTTCTTCACCTGCTTGCACTCACCTGCTTCACTCGACACACAATACTGCGTTGTGATACTCAGGCAAGATGGCAAAGAGCGATGCCAAAGTCCGGCCCGGCCCATCACCTGCCTCCCCCGGGCCCTCGAACGCCGACCACAGTGAATGGCCCGACAACTTCGATGGCACCGACCGACAGATGCGTTCCCTCAAGCGAATCGAGGCCGTGATCGGCCAGAAGCCCTGGGAATGGCTGGCAGAGTTCCTCCCCAAGCATTAGGGATGCACCATGTTGAGCACTCTCGCCATGATTCTTGAGCACGCCGACGCCAATCCAGAGTTCGAGATCGACCATGTCAAAGCATTTCTGGCCCACAGCGTTGCCTCTCACGAAGATGATTCGGATATTTCGCTTCGAATGAGCGATATAAAAGCTGCCAAGGACAAGTTTGTCGATCCGCAGTTCAAGGCGAAAGCAGCGTCCAGACGCAAGAGCGCCGGAGCCCAAAAGGCGGCTGACCCTGCTCCCAATAACGAAGCTGGCGAAGACGAGCGGGCGGAGCCCAGCGACAAGACCAACGATGCGACGCAGAAAGCCGGGAAGGGCAAGCAGCGAATAGAACAAGTCGCTGGAACCGATGACGAGGATGAGCTCACTGTCGACAATGACCGCCACCAATCTGAACCTGAGAAGTCGGTCCCCGTCCAACATCAGTTGCCTTTCATGATGCCAAAGCCCTCGCATGCTGCTTCTTCCGCTTCTTCCTCTCAGCTTGCCACCAACACCTCGTCTGACGCCCGTCCTTTGGCTGCCACAACAACCACGGCTAACAGCCCCGCCATCAAAAAGCGAGAACGGTCTGCCACACCCACAGGCATCTGCCCGAGCAAGCGTGCTCGCCTTGGTGATGGCGTGCCCTCCCAAGATTTGGTTAGTCGCTCTCGGATCTATTTCATGTTTGCTTGCTGTCGCTGGCATCATCTGCTAACCAAGTCGATCAGTTCGCAACTCGATCGAACCTGATGCAAACCACGCCCGCCTTCCTCGAAGCTCTAACCAACCATGTCCGAGCCATCGAGCGTCAACACTTCGACTTGGGCCAAGAGTTCACTGCGGTGTCAGAGTCGCTCAAGCTGCGAACCGACCCACACCGAGGAGCGTTGGAACGCCACAAGTCTGCTCAAGCCAACCTTGCTGCGATAGAGGAAAAGATCACGGTTTTGCGGGTGGAGGAACAGAAGCTTAAGGACTGCAAGAAGACCCTCGATGACGCCAAGGAAACGTGGGAGCAGATCTCGGAAGAGAAGTTCCAGGCGCTCCAAGAGGCACACTGGGACAAGACCACCATCAACGTCACCGAGCTGCATCACGCTGAGCACGACCGCATAGTTGCCGCCAAAGAAGTCGAAGAAGCCCAACAGGCCGCTCTGCCTGCCTTAACCATCATGAGCGAGACCCAGCCCAAGTTACGGGAGCTGAGCATGGCTGGGAAGGCACTCAATCTGCAGGCGAAGCACCTTGGCATTCTTCGAAGTCTAGTAGTGCTTGGCGCCCCTGCCATTGAGACCCTGGATGGCGAGCTCAGGGCGAGAGGATTCTCCCTCAAGGACATTGTCCAACGGATTGGACAGAACGCACAGCCCACCAACAACACTGAGGATGGCTCTGGACAGCCATCAGCTGAGCCGACTGCTTAGGCGCGATTTGGTTGATGCCGCCAGTTTGCATCTACGTTGGAGGATGCCACGCATAATAGGGATTTGTGGAGAGACTGTCAGTTGGCATACTGTTGTCGATGGGGATTGAGCGAGAGTTGGGAATGGGAATGCGTGGATCTTGATGGACTTGAGCTCAATGTGAGAGGGTGGGCTTGGAACAATTAGAGACCCGGGGCGGGTCAGGGCGAATGGATGCCCATTGTATGCGATGGATGTAATATGTTGTCCTCTTCTCAATGATGGATGTTTTGTTAGTATTAACGTGGTCTAGGTTGAGTGTGATGACTTGGAGATAGTGGAGATGGCGTAGCTGCGTACGCGCCACTTGATTCCGTCACTAAACAAAATTTTCATCTAACAAAAGAGGTCGCGTGGCCCAATGGCAAGGCGTCTGACTACGAATCAGAAGATTCTGGGTTCGATCCCCAGCGTGATCATTTTTTTTTGGTCTTTCTTTTTCCTTCCCGTCACACCTGCCCTTCTTGACCTGGTCTGGGATGTGAATGATGGTATTTGTTGCTATTAATGATCACAACCACGTATGTGCTGAGTGTGATGGCTGAGATAAGAAGGTTATGACGCCTACCCTATGGTGAAGAGTAAAACGGAAAGCATAAGACCAAATACAAGATAGATGTCTGTCTCTGCCTCTCTCTTTTCTTACTTTCTTTTGCATCCGCCAAGTCACACAAGCCGTACACTTTAATTCCAAGCAGGTTTACAAACAATGACCAAGATAGCTTGTGTTAGTCGTTCCAGGACCAGCGACTGCATTTCAGCGTCCAATCATTGCCACCGCGGTCAGAGATTCTGCAAGACTGTTCTTGATGAGAGATTGGGCTTGGGATAGCAAGGTACCCTAGACTCTGAAAGCGTGGCTCCCGAGATGGATTGCTGTAGCTGCTCTCATTTCACGGCAGCGTTTCGGTAGTAAACGTATGTACTCGATCGACACTACGATGATAGCTAACCCCAGTTGTCACGTCAAGCCAAAAAGGATATTCTAAAGCTCTTGGTCTAGACACCCTGATGGTTAAGCAACACCACACTGGCCAACCCCTTCACCTACGAAAGGACACAAGCACGTACGCACTTCAAAAAGCTCCGGTGCGGGGAGTCGAACCCCGCTCGCCGCGGTGAAAACGCGGAATGATAACCGATACACCACACCGGACTTTGGATGCTGAACAGGCCGAAGAGTATCACTTCATGAAGCTGTAGAGAGGATTCTATAATCTGACACTCTGCTAGTATGTGAGAGTGGAGATGGCACATAATCGTCTTTCAGACTTGAAGACATCACGACTGTTGCCCCTGGCTGGGGGCGTCTGGGTCAGCACACCACGACACGCCCGGAGTTGCCAGGCTCTCAATCATTTACAATGATGTCATTTCTTTTACATCAGTTCACCGAGCGTTTACCTGTCACTGACGTATGCTTATTATAGGTAGTGAGACTGGCCGAAACTGAGTTCACCCCTGCCAAGGCTTGGGTTCGGTTTAGCCCTGCCGTCATGGCACAGCTGAAACTCTTGATATCCACCAATAAGGCGCCTATTATCCAATGGCAAGTTGCAGAGAGAATTAAAGTTTACGGTCAACGGTGAGCCAACTTACAAAGCCCCAGTTTCTCGGGCGTTCGGAGGTCTCGGCCTCACCGTATCACCCGACAAGGGTTGATTCGAATCGACATATATGGATGCCAAGTAAACTTACAATCATTAACGTCTCGAGCATATCAATAGTGACCGGGGCAAGGATGGTTTGATGTGGTGGTATCCGCACATGTCGAATTACGTACGATTCGCAAAAGTTCCCGCGGCATCCCTGCTAACTCTGTCCTAACTCAGCGTCATCTAACACGTGTCGCCAGTACAGGCGATGGGCCCATGACCTCAAGACCGATTTCGGAAGGTTGTTTCGGGAGGACTCGAGGGTCAAATTATCCTATTGGACGAGGCTTGATGGTCTGGCAGGTGGGAAACGTGAGCTCCAGATGCGAATTGGGAAATGCATAAACTCCATGAATCCATTTGAAACGAACAGTGAACTTAAAATCGTCAAATGAATATGGAAACTGAGTTTAACAGGAAATACTGAGTCTTTGGAGGCGAGACATCATCCTCTTGAAAGCTATAAAGAGGCAGCCTCGGTCTTGCGGTTTATCACACTCAGCATCAGATTCAGTACCTTCATTCAGAACAACACCCTCTTTTACCACGTTATTTGTTGATCAAATATCCTTCTTTTCAACCCACTCACTCATTTCCAAAATGCAAACTAAGTCGATCCTTGCTCTTGCCACCCTCGCTGCACAGGTGCATGCGTTCCCCTTCGAGGCCTTGTTGGCTCGCACCCTTCATCCTCGTGAGGTCATTGCCCACGATGCCGTCAAGACTTTTGAAGAGACTGTTCAGACCGGCACCATCGGAGATGCCATCAAGAAGTTTGAGCCGTTCCTCCACATTGCCCACGGCTGCCAGTCTTATCCTGCTGTAGACGCCGATGGAAACACCAGGTATGTAAGCCCGCACTGTACAGTCAAATGGCAACTAACGTAGTCTCAGCGGTGGTCTTCAGGACACTGGCAGCTCCACTGGCGGCTGCCGTGACCAGTCCAAGGGACAGACCTATGTTCGCGCCAAGGAGCGCAACGGACAAATCGCCATCATGTACGCCTGGTACATGCCCAAGGACATGCCCAACAGCGGAGTCTCGACCGGCTCTCACCGTCACGACTGGGAGAATGTCGTCGTCTTTGTCGATAGCGCCGGCGCCCAACTCGTCAGCGCTGCGGCCTCTGGTCACGGCAGCTACAAGAAGACCGACTCTCCTCAGCGTGAGGGCGATCGACCCAAGGTTGAGTACTTTACCAACTTTCCTACCAACCACGAGCTTCAGTTCACCGACACCTTGGGCCGCGATCTTCCCCTGGTTGACTGGGATGCGATCCCCCAGGCTTCTCGTGATGCGCTGAACAGCGCTGAATTTGGCAAGGCGACTGTGCCCTTCAAGGATGAGGTCTTTGATGGTAACCTGGACAAGGCTGCCTCCTAAGAGACATTCGCCATATCAACATGGCATGTTGGTCCTGACTTGTCTAGACCAGAGCTTCCGGGATTAGTGGTTGGATGTGGGCTTGTACATGTAAATATTGCATCGAGCTGTTTTTGTAGAACTGCGTTCACAAACAATAAACCCGATCATTTCCTTGAATTAGACCTGAAAAAAAAAATGTTACTGAAGAAAATTCTAACCTCAATATATACTTCGTCCTTAGTCCGCAACTCGATGAATTCGAACTGCGAGATTGGAAGCGGATTAATGAGAGACTTAGCACCCAACTCAAGCACGGTACAAACTCCCGTTCCGAGTCTTTTTTTCTCCCATGACCTGACGGTAGTTAGTCATCCATGTTGGCAGGTACTTGATTGGTGGGATCCTGGTTGTCGACTGCATTCCAACAACCAACACGCAACCTTTCCCCTCACTGCTGCATGTTGGTTGATCAGGTGAATTAACAGCAAAGCAGAGGAAGGCACAGCTAATAATGGCTGATCAGCAAGAAGCAGAAGAGAGGATCGAGTTTGTAAGTGCAGATTCTACTACGGTGCTCTCCAGACACCTCAAACCCGTTCATTTCAGGGCTAAAGTGTGTCTGTTAGGACCCCGACATTGTCGGCGGTGACGATGGTGACTCTGCCATAGACTCCCAAAAGTCCAACAACCTTGAATAGCTCCCAAAGTACTGTGGATAGTGGGCTGACAGGTATGAAAACTCAGCCGAGCCGAGTCAACGGCTTCCATCACTTCGAGTATTCTAGAGTATCGCAACATCCACGGGAGAACTTACCAGTCTTCAAAGACGACAGAATACTGGTACAGAAACCAAGAATGCCTACCATTAGATATGCTGAAACTATGATAGGGCTCCCAATGATGAACGACACGTGGAAGGATTTGACATTGGGTATGGTAGATTCTGGCAACCACTGGGCTTTGCTCACTCATGCTGATAGTCACCACTGGATCACCATGCTCTTGGATGATAAGCTTTACCTCCCACCAATTGGAGACAATCCACAGGCAAGACCAATTATATCGTGGTGTTGTACTTCACGCTGATGCTTTAGTAGAGGATCCTAGATGTGGGTGCCGGCTCAGGGATATGGGCAATGTGAGGATAGACAACCGGCAGTTTATCATGATTATTCTGACAGAGACAGCGACATGGCAGACCTGTTCCCCTCGGCACACATCATTGGCATCGACATCTCGCCCACGCAGCCCAGTTGGGTTCCACCAAACGTCAGCTTCCAGATCGATGATGCACAACTAGATTGGACTTTTGAACCCGAGTCATTTGACTTTATTCACATCCGCTCACTCCACGGTGCCATCAATGACTGGCCCAAGCTCTATGGTCAGCTTTTCAAGTTCCTCAAGCCAGGAGGTTGGTTTCAGCACATGGAGCCGGGGATTGCGCTGCGTTGTGATAACCCGGCCATCAAAATGGACAAGAACCAGTACGCATTATCCTGATGTCCCATTATATTTCTTATTCCCTTGCGTTAGCATGCTAACTACTCCAGCGTCTTCAAGCAATGGGCCCAGCTCTTCTACGACGCCGGTGATCGCCTGGGACGTACCTTTGACATCACAGACAAGAAGATGGAGAACTGGGCTCGCGAAGCTGGATTCACCAAGATCGCCCCCAAGACGTTTAAACTTCCCTACGGTAGCTGGCCCAAGGACCCGAAGCTCAAGGAACTTGGCCGATATGTCAATTTCTACATGGATATGAGCTTGGGTGGCTTTGCCACTTACCCCATGAGCCAGATCTTGGGTTGGAGCCTCGAAGAGATCACCGTCTTGGTTGCTCAGATGCGTGCCGCTATCAATGATCAGAAGAATCTGCCAAACGGTGACATGTATGTGTTCCTCATGCAGAACTTTGCCTGTTTGCTGACTATGTCGACAGGTATGTCACCTACGGCCGGAAACCATTGCCGTAAATGGCCTTGTGGTCGAACGGTTCACGGATGGGCCGGTTCTATTCACTTCCAACCTGGGTAGCATATGTAGCACACTTAACAAAGACAATATTAGGCAGCGAAGCTGCATGGGTGATGACACGGAGCTGTATGCAGGTATAAACTGGGCCCGGTTGAGCCTCCTCATGTCTTTTTTGAGAACAGCCTCCTGAAGATACTCGGGGACTTCTCCTGGCCTGTCCCTAATAGGGCATACAGAGCCGCGAATTCAAACACCTCCTTGACCCCTTCGCCCGTCCTCGCAGAAGTCTCGAGGAATTTGACCACCCCTGGTAGTCTGGCCGCCTTTGCTGCGCCCTATAAATTGATCAGCCAGTGTCCGCCACGCCTCAGAATTCTAGGCTTGCCTCCTCATAGGTGACTGGGTGGTAACCTATCTTGTTTGCTTCTTGCATTACTTTGGGGTCGTTCTCGAGGTCCTTCTTGTTTCCCACAAGTATGATGGGTGCATTGGACAGAAAGTATTGCACCTCACCCATCCACTGATCGGTCAAGAATTAGCAGTATTCATTCAGTAACTGGCATAGAGTCTAACCGTTTCTTCGATGTTGTCGAAGCAATCTGGCAAGCTCTTGTCAAAGACCGACACCACAACATTACCGTTGGGATAAACGATAGGACGCAAACGGTCATAGTCCATCTGGCCCGGCGTGTCGGCCATGGTCAAGTCGACTGTTATGTCTGCAAGAGTCACGGTTGTGTAGAAGGTTTCTAACAAGCCTGCAGCCTCGCCGAGATGGGCTACCTGGAGAAAGTTCATATTAGAGAAAATTTGATGATGCCTCCCGTAGTTTATACCTTGTTTATGTTACCATGTGCCTGATGACTGCATGCAAACGGTTAACCAATGAGCTTCTTAGAGCAAGGTGCACTTACTGGAGCAATAAGCTCTTCCCGGACAGCGTATCGCCCACGATAACCAGCTTCTTCTTGACCGGGGCTCGCAGCAGTCGCTCATGGTTCTCAAAATAGTACTTGCTCGACAACAGAAGCTGTTCAGCTTCGCTGCGAATGACTGGGGTTGCTGGGCGAATAGCTGGGACCGTTGTGGTCAAACTGTCTGGAGATTGAACCGTGGTTTGAACGGAGGAAGAAGAGGCGATAGAGGATCGTTGGGGCGGGACTGTGGAGATACTTGGTGGAGGAGGAGTCTCTGGAGATGCCCGAGCAGAGTATGCGATTGGTGTCGAAGATCTGTAAGGTAGATCCACTGTCGACAACAGTATTCTCCCATCAACTGTTTGCGGAGATTGAGGCGAGGTTTGTTCTTCTATTTCAGGGACAGGAATCGCTGGGCCTCTCCATTCATGACTTCTCTCTTCGATGATGGGTATGGGCATTGACTGGTCTGCCTTTCTTTCACGTAGGTTTTCCAACATGATGGAATAGGCTTGCTCCTCGTCGGTGTTGCCGCTGGCTTTGCAGATGGCGACAAGCAGAGTCAGACTGCGCCCTACGCCCTCTTCTCCGCTGGGGCTAAGCTTCTGGTATTCGCGAAGCAGCTTGCGGCCGTATAAATGGCCTTGGACGTAGTCTTTCTTGGCGTATAGAACCATGACTAGAGTCGAAATGTCTTTTAAAACCGCTTCGTCCTTGCCCTCTAGACCATGTGGGCTAAGCGCGATCTTGTCGATCATGGCGGTGGCTGCGTCTTCCCACTTCTCGAGGCCGATGCATGTCTGACAGAACAGAGACAGGACTTCGTGTGCTGAAGGGAGAACTGACTTTCGTGGTCGTGTTCGGCCCTGTTCGGTCATGGGCATGAGCCGCGATAGGCAATTGCGCAATAACGGTTCTGCGCCTTGATAGTCTGTCGACTGATACTTGACTTGTGCCTTTTTATACAGACCGAGTGCGAGGTCGAGGTCAAGGTCAGAGTCAGAGTCAGAGCCATCTCCCTGTGGCGGCCTTGAAGATCCCGGGATCTGCATCTGTCCTCTGTCGACGCTGTCTTGCAAACATGCCATGGTGGACTCGCTGGTCTGACTTGGCAAGACGTCACCCCAGTCCGAGCCACAGTAGGTTTCCGTCTCGTCGTCCCGGTCGAGTGTCAAGATAGTTGAAGCAGACGATACGATGGTGGCAGCTAATCGTACGCAATTCCTCAGGTTTGACATGGCTACTATCTCTGCAGGTTGGTCATGTCTAACTGAGGGATAGCAGCAACCGGTGCTGTCTGCAAAGTACTGATGCGTTCGTTCAGTTTGACAGCGAGGTTGCGAATCTCGCGCTGCATATCCTCGAGACTAGGCAAGATGCGATCATTTGAACCTTAAATGGATACTTGGTTCCATCTGCGTTGGTTAGCACACTGCTAACGAGACTCGGCTGGTGAAACTTACAGAATGAGGGCTTGCATAGAGAGCTGTAGAGTATCTCGAAAAGACTGAATCTGCTTCCGAAATAGCCCAATCTTGCCATCGGCAGCCTTGAGGCGCATCTGTTTCCTTGTCCCACTGAGGACCGAAGTTTCCCTGCTTACCTCTTGCACAACCTTGTAAAGGCCCTCAAGCGCCTCGTTTCCATCTTTCAAACTGCAGTAAATGTTCTCCCAATGAGCTCCGACGTGTTCTGTAAGCGGTCCGGCCACGCTGTCGAAGCTCGTCTTCATGGTGTTGAGAACCTTGGTGAGGGCCTTGACATCCTCGATGATGCCCGCCACCGTCTCGTCGACAGCCTCGATGTCATCATACAGCTTTTTGAGTCCTGTGCCGACATTGTAACATACTCCGAGAAGGGCGAGAACGCCAGTCGTTATCGAGAGGGGGTCCATGGGCTTGCTCTACCTCGGCGCAGGTTGCACGCGGAACTGATGCAGTTGCTGGATTGTGAGCGGGCTTTGATAATAATCACGTGTTGATTCTTGTTCGAGACCGCGATGGAATGAGGCGTTCGGAGTGGAAATAGTAGAGGCCGGTTGTTTCAAGCCACCAAGTTCTAGATCTACTGTGACACTGGACCAAATACCCAAAAACAGGGGGCCCCCGTTCTTGCGATACGGGAACCAATGGTTCTAATAGCTTCGTCACATCTACGGACCAAGGACTGGGCTGAGCTAGACTGTTGCCTGGGGATAAATGTGCTTGAAGGAGTTTGGGCCAGGCTGACAAGGGGAGATGATGTATAAGTATGCCTGATGCAAAATTGCAAAAAATTACAAAATCGTAAAATTTGACAAAACTGTAAAATCTGCAAAAGTGAAAAGTGGGGGAGAGGAGAGCCTGCACGGTACGGAGCAGTTAGCACCTCACTAGAAGATAGAACAATAGTGTAGAGGCATAGTGACAAGTCTCACCAATAACTTTCTAGCTGCTCTCTTACTCAGTTTGCTAGATCGCAGCTCCCAATATTGAACAATGTCTATTTTTGGTGACTGGAAATGGATTATTTTAACCTTGGTTTTGTGATGTGACTACTTACGGCTGGTTGTCCTCTAGCAAGACTGGGGTTGAATCTACCTAGGTATACAGAGTCACATAGGAACATGACAATGATATATCTGTTACGGAGGAAGGGCCGGAAAGTTCTGACCTGACAGAGAGTACAGAACATGACTAATCAAGTACTGGTACCTAAAGGTACTTACAGTGTGATCGCTTTATAGGGGATATAGGTGCTAAGAGGTCAACTTTAGTGATTTTGGTGCAGAGCTTTCTCTGACTTATCAGCTCGTTACCTCTAGTCGGGTCAGAACTTTTCGGCCCTGCCTCCGTACCCAGTATTCAAAGTCAACGGGGCGAATTGACAAGAGCCGATTAAGAGTGGCATAGTAGAAAGCCCAGTCTGTTGCAGTCTTCATCTTAGAACTATTCATTTTCACAACATAGATGCTATGCTAGATGAATTAAAAAAAACAAATCATTCTCTGAGTCCTTGATTTGTGCCTTGAGCCATGAAAAAGAAAACGCGCCAAGCAACAATGTAAAAATGCAACCATTATCATCATCCTTCCAGCCGTTTAATACTTGACCGTCAATGCCGGCAGATATTGTCCTCTAATCCACTGTCTAGCGGATGATGATGACCATTGGTTCGAGCTAGGTTCAGGTGCCTGCGAGCTAGGAACTCCAACACTCTCTCATCCTTTTGTTTATCCCCAGAGGAAAAGATGACGTCTTGTAGACCCATGAGGATTGAGTCATGAAAGGCAAGTTCCAATGTCTTGTGCCGTATTCTTGCCCTCTTGGCTCGCTCATGCTGTGTTATGGCACCGCCCATGACAATGAATAGAAGGAGAATGGCGAATCCACCGTTGGACATGTAGATAGGCTCCTGACGCACAGCTGTATAGTGACCTGTCCAACCGGCATGTCGAGAATCTTGCGCAGTCGAAGTGTAAGGGCCTGACTCTGACCACGTGGCTCTTTGGTCCGGAGTAGGTGGCCCACGATATTGGTTCTTGAACGCCCAACCCACGTCGTACATCTCATACATCTTTCGCTTGCTGGGATCGCTGAGGAGCTCGTTGGCGGCGATAATGAGGTGGTATCGCTCCAAGCGAGTTGCCCGGGGAAGAGAGTTGATCATGGGGCTTTGGCCATGGAGATCAGGGTGATACAGCTTGACAAGCCGTCGAAAGTTTTCCTTGTTATAAGGCTTCCCAGCTTCGATGCCCAAGATCTCGTGGGGGGAGGGACGGGGGTTTTGAGGCCATAGCGGAGTGTGGTTCCGTGTCGAGGGGCAGCTGAGTGAATGGCGTCTTCTGGACCCCAATCGCCCATGTCCGTAGTAAAGACACTTGGGCGCGATGAGCGACTTGGATGTAAAAGGCATGATGGAGTTTGATGTAGGAGGGATGTGGAGAGGGATCAATGGTTGTAGGGACAGGAGAACCGTGAGGATGCGCAGCTTGACAAGACAGTAGGTTGTCTGAAGACGCAGCAGTTTCGCGACAAGGCGCAGAAATGATGCTATATACCACTTACTGCTTACGACGACATCAATTCCAGCTATCCACGAGCGGGGTTGGCGATATGAATCAGGCGGTTAACTGCTCATACTTGCTCATAAACCTACAGCCGAGTCGCGCCATTACATGCGGCGAAAGTTTGAGGCGCCAGCATCGAGTAAATACTGTGAAGATCAAACATTATTTCAAACTTGATATCATTTGTCTAGTCACATATACAGTTACACGTTACTGAGGTATAGGGGAGCGTGGTGTGACAGGGCGCATACTGAAACAGTGATATTCAGCACAGATATGCGGCAGAGCGTGCCTCGTACGATAGACTATGCAACATATATTAACATGTAAATAAATAAGACCAGAAGACCCTTATGTCATCCCAGAATCTGCCGATAATGCTTTATGAGGCCGGTCGCTGCTGAGAGGCGACTCACCTTATCTCGGCATTTCACTATCGCTCTGCCGTCTTTATCAAAGAATATTAATAGGTATCAAGAGGTCTAAAATTGTCACATCATTCGAGACTGAGACAGTGACACTCTTCAGTTTGTGCTATTCACCGTGGCAAGCAAACCCTCGCGTCTGGCGCACACGCGACTGCGGGAGACGCCATGTCAGAGGCGCCTACTCCTGCATGTCACTGCAAGCCCCCAGCTCAAATATGTGTTGATTTTAGGCATTCGATTGAAGAATCTACGATGCAAGGGAACCGCCGTCGGAGCCGCCGTCACCGACAGTCACGAGATATCACGCGGCGATGCCGCTGGGTTCGAGGTAGTAGCTACAGCTTACTGTGGCCTGAGTGCGTGTAGGAACACCAGTAGTATCAGAGATAGATGATAGGATATGAAGGGAAAAATAGTCTTATTTATTTCTAAAGGGATAACGAAAAGACACATCGAAAACTAGCTTCGCTGCGCTCTGATATGGTTGTATTTGATCTATGTGCGAATGGCGATCTGTGGCAAGACCAAGTATGCACATAGGAGAGCACGTGTTGAATGGCCATCATATGTAAACATAGCAGGTATTTCTAGCTAGCCAAACCACTTAATTGCTAATCTTTAGACCAACACCTGCTTTGCGAAGCTTTTCATTGCATGAATTCTTTCAAAGGCCAAGACAGTGCATGATATGGTCCGGGGCAAGGACCAGAGCACAAGACTTAAGCGGAGAGGACTGGAACTAATTTGCAAGAGGAACCTAGGAAGCAACTACATACGCAGGCATATAAACTACTAGGTTGATGATTCCAGTGTAGAAGTAGTTCTTAGTATCTATTCTCGGCCCATGTGATCTCGATCAACTTCAGGGTCGTGAACTTGATGAATCTTTTGAGGATCTATGGGAGCCTTGGTCTATCCAACTGGAACGTTTTCTATCACTCCATGGACAATATGCCAGTTTAATCACTCGTCCAAAAGAACCAACCAAACACGGCCGAAGCAATCGTCATTGCACCAGCGAAGGAGGCAAACAAGATGACAAGGTTTGGGTTGTGCGCTGCAGGAGAGACTGCAAGTCCTAGGACCGAGTTCAAAGCTAGAGTCAGCATGCTGAATGAAGTATTAGCCACAGATCATTCTTAATGAAATGATGACACTAAGTACTTACGTCACCGCCTGAAGCGTCGACTTCATGTGTGAAGCAGCCTTGTTGTATGCATACTCAGATCCAGAGACAGACCATAGTACCTCCCCAACAGCGCTGACAGCATGTACAGGTATCTGCAAGGTGAAGCTGACCTGGTTTGGAATGTGGCCATCGTTTGACGCAGCGCACTCCAGAGGCATGTTGTAACAAGGGCCGGCGTTGTAAACAGCCTGTTGCACACCAGCAGCTATCGCCATGGAGAAGGCAATCATGATGAAACCCAGCGTCATCCTGACGGTTGGCCTCGGGTTCAATTTGAGCTTATACATGTACGGATACACGCAGTGTTCGAATAGTGGAACAGCCAAAAGCACAAAGATGGGATTCAGACTCGATACAGCATCGTTTGGAATCCCGTGTGTGACCATTTGGCCGGATTGAGAAACCAAGTTGGTCTGATTTTGTTCGTAGCATAGCCACACTATGGGATAGATGGCCCTTGGGGTTTCCGTCAGCTATGGGAATAAGATAGGATTGGATCATACAATCTTACCATACTCTGCATGCTTGCAAGGCCTGTCGAAGATCTTCGACGTACTGGTCATCCCAAGGGACGGTTCGTCCATGCTTCTCCAATTGGACAGCCGGCATGGCAGAATCCAAGTTGAAGCCTCCTCTGATGGCGCATCCAAGAGCACTTAGGAGCTTGGCTCGAAAGCTCGCTTCTGGTTTTCGGCGGACTGGGCTCAGCGTCAGTTTTTCTTCAACTCAGAGATAAAAGGGAAAACCACTGACAAAATCTGTTGCGACCAAGAAGAAGCACCACGGTTCCAGAAGCGAGAGCAACAAGAGACATCAAGAATGAAGTCCAGAAACCGAGATACTTCTCCATGGTGACGCTCGCAAGACCAGAAAGTGCCCCGACGTTGGCGCACCAATAAAAGATGCTGTATACACGTCTCACCGTCACTTCATGGTCCACGATGACACGCTCTCCAGAGCCAAGCGTCTGGACCTGCTTTCCAGTTATCCTCACCTGATCAGCTTTGTTGATTTAGCAGATGCATCAATACAATAGATGATGGTATGAGCTTACCTGTGAATGGGGCAACACTCGACTTGACACCTCCAACGCCGAGTCCTATCAGGATGAAGGCTCCAATCAAGCCTCCAAGACCGGCGCCAGCATCCAGGGCCGGGGGGATCGAGGTCAAGAGGAGCAATAGAATGCCGGTGAAGTACAGTCTACACCCATCAGAAACGAATAGCACCATCTATTTCAAGTGCAACTTACCCGCATGAGACAACAAGTGTTTTGTATGGCCCCCAATGCCCATCCGCCAGCACGCCTGCAAAGACGGGCGTCGTGAAGCTTACCAGTCTCAGAAAGGAGTTGAGAGCTGTGGCAACCGATTGGCCCATACCTAATGCACCTGGACGGCCAAACCCGCTGGCAGGGTTTTGGATGTAGTTTTCTCTTGGACGTCAGAAGGGGAGGTGTGGAATAGGAGAGATGCAACTTACGTAGCGGCGCCTGCAATGCATAGTAGGCAAACCTTTCAGCCCCAGAGAACCAAGCAACGATCCATGCTTCAACTGGAATTTTGCCGCTGATGTGCCGTAGGTTTGCTAGGTCTTCATCAGATGGCTCTTCTTGATCAGTCTCAGGAGAGCTGACTGCCGATGAATCTAGAGGTTCAGTGGTAGAGGAATTGACCACCCCATTGTTGTTTTGCTCAGGGATCTTCTCAGAAGGAGGTTCAGTTGTGAGTTGCCCAGGGCTCTCTTTTTCCGAAGAGGGGTTCATGTTGCCCAAAAGGGTGAAAGAGGTGAAAAGACAGCAAAATGGTACGATACCTAGCTAATCACGAACAAGCTCTCTTCCTCCAGCATAGGATTAGAGTGTTAATGCCAGTTGCTTTTGATGCAGCGGGAACCTAGAGATGGTTTGAAGGGAGAACAGTCTCAGCAAAAGCCACGAAGCGCGGTACAAGGCCGGTGGCGAGTGAGACACCGCCTATAGCCGACAAAGGATTACCTACCATGGCGACATTTGTCCCTGTCAACTCGAGCACTAACAAAGAGACCTCGCAGAGCGAATACGGGCCGACCAAAAGGCCCTGGGATGTGATATCCACACGCCAAACCTCCCGATTGGTTCGTACCCTGTAAGCTTATCCCCGTCCCGCCCCCGGAAATGGGTCAAATGGCCTCAATCCTTCTCAAGCCCCTGGTCAGAGCAAGCCAACAGATTCCCCCACATCTGTCGAGAGAGAAGAGGGAAGGTCGGTAAGTACATGGCTGCAGGCAAGGTCCCACTGGAACTTATGGTGGTACAAGAGAGGAAGCTGAGAGCACGTGTTGTTGGTTCACCCCGGGCGGAGAACGGTAGGTGGGTGGTACTTGACCGCTACAAGGGTCATCTTGATGGAGATCTGACCTGGGGTTTTGTTGTGGGTGCCGTGTAGAGGTACTCAGAGGCGTGGCGATTTGATGCGTATGCATGGGCAGCCTACGGCTACGTGCCGAGGAAGATGGAGAGAACAACCATGGGGAGTGCGTCTCCATCTTTCATTACTCATGCTATGATTGCTAATATGCAATAGAGATGAGCAATGCTGAGTACAATTTGCCGCGCATAACCTTATTGGTATGTCCGATCGCGCAACACGCCATATTCGGAAACGAGTCATTCTGTGGTCATATCGTGCATCTCCGAATCTCACCAGTTGTCAATCTTGATCATCCGTACGCCAGATTCGACTGGCATTTATGCCGTGATTACGCTCCGAAGTGGCGTCTTATCGTAACACAAGTCAACCAATCGAGCTATTACATTACACAAGTCGGCTGCATCAGCCGATTATTCAGATCGTAAGCCTCTTCGACCGATCCCTAGCATTGAGTGCCACGGTAGCCTGTATCAGCAACACGCACCAACCTCACTAATGCAACGGATCATGAAAGCACAGACAAGTGGGTTGAAGATGGAATGCATCGGCCGCACCAAAGGCCGATGGGCCCAGGCCTTGCGGACGCCTGTAGATCTTAAAGTGGTATTAGACCCGGTGCAAGTGATATCATTTATCTCCTTTACCCCCCACGAGCTCCCCCTGTAGATGAAACGGCTAGGAACCAGAGCTTGCTTGTAAACACCATGTCCTGTGCTTGTACAACTTTTCTTGCCTCGCCACGCGTGCTTCTCGCCTCAGTCTTACGTCCGATGGAGTCCGATCCTGGGCCGAGTGTCCTTCAAGGCTCTCAAACTCGCTCTTGCATGCAGGTTACCAGACAGTCCAGCATACCCGATCTTACCTAGAATATGTCTCCAGCTTGGTAAGGTAAGCGGAGATCTGTAGCGGAAGAGCAAGAGGCGTAGCGAGGCGTAATAGTCTCCGGCTCCTGGTGTTAGAGCAGCTTTGGCATGCCTCTCATGGCCTTGGTACACCCTTGCTGTAGCCGTTATAAGCCAGCCTTGAAGTAGTCCTGCATTTTCACGTAGATAGAGGCGCAAAGTTCTTGGCTCCCTTGATCAAGCAACAACAATGCAGGTCCTTCGACTTCCTCTTCAAGCACCAACCTCGGCATCGCTAGAACCCAGCAAGTCGAAGCTGCCCAGTGGCCACGTGGTGGTTCCAGAGAAGCGTCCAGTTCCTCGGGACATTTCCTCTCCTTCCTTTCAAGATCTTGTCGACTTGGCTTTATTCCGAGTCTTTGATGCAGCATTCACTCTGGACACACGCCCACCAAGACTATTCCCCACGGCAGAGACGGTGTTTGCCCAACACTTTACGTACCATGACTGGCTGAGCCACGGGGATCTCGAGGCGGAGCTGGGAAGGATGAGCTTCATGCTCGCAAACCTTCCTGAGCGAGGTCTTCCTACGGCATTTACACCCACCATATGCCAGGTCCTTCAGGCTCCGGCCTTGATGGATGCATGGAAACGGGCGGTTCCCCAGTTGAGAGAGAGAGCCCAAGAACAGACACGCTGGATCATACGCCATATGCAAAAGCAGAAGCCAGCTCAGACTGAAGGCATTCACAAGTCATCATTCATCACAAATCCGGTGGATTATGAGACAGACAACATCGCTTCGGGTCTCACCAGCCAACTCTGGGCTAGAGCACTATCTGAGATGACCACACTTGTGTGCAAAGGTCAAGTCAACCAAGATGAGGCAGAAGCCTTTCTGCAAATCTTTTCCCTCCTCAAAGACCCCTTGGGAGGCCTGGAGAACATCCCCGACAAATCTGTCAAATACTTTGCTCGCATGCTGTCGTCAGTTGCTGCCGTGACACACCAAGCACATGCAACCAAGGCCGACTGGCCCTCTGCTATTGCTCAAGCGGCACAGGAAGCATTGTTCCTTGGTTGTCCATTACTCGAGGGCATCAGCCATGTCCATTTCACTGGCCACCAGCAGCTGCCCTATGCGTATGTGCCCCTGGACAAACTGCCACGCTCCGAGTTCTCCATCCCGACCCATGTTGCAACCATTGTGGAGGAGATGCTCATCAATGAGTCCAAAGGTGGCTGCTGCATTGCCCCCATTGCAGTCTCGACATATCCAACGCTGCCACTTGAGGACGGGAAGAGAATACCCGTCATCATTGATGGCAATCATCGGGCCAGCGCAACAATGGTTCTTCGAATGATTGCTCATTATCCAGGTATTTTGACAGCAGAAGATTACGTGGCCATGCTTGACGAATTTTGCCGTGCTCATGAGCTTGGTGTCAAGTGGAAGATCGACCTGGCAGATGTCCTTCAAGTTCTTCGAGGCAGTGCATTCCACAAACGCCTCTTGCAGAGCAAGATGGGAACCGTGAGGCAATTCCTCCAGGTTGACACTATTCCCGCACTGGTGGTTCGTGAGGACAACTTTCATACTGTCTGCCAGCAGAGACCTCCTTT
This sequence comes from Fusarium neocosmosporiellum, assembly GCA_006518225.1. Classification (NCBI taxonomy): domain Eukaryota; kingdom Fungi; phylum Ascomycota; class Sordariomycetes; order Hypocreales; family Nectriaceae; genus Fusarium; species Fusarium neocosmosporiellum. Next base: position 61,629 of record SSHR01000138.1, on the reverse strand, counting down.
GGCGGATCGTCCAAGGTTGTTGCTCCCGATCCATCAGGCCATTTACAATGATGAGGAGTTGGGTTTTGCGTTTCCACAAGCTGGCCAAGTTCACGGAAGAGCTACAGGTTTCAAGCCGATGGGGTTGATTCAGGGTGGCAAGTAGATGTTTCCAAGTCGTTAGAGTAGAATCTAGAATTAGACATACTCGTTGATATATTTTGTCAAATTTATTTAGGCATCTTTCCAGTTCTAGCTCGCTCAACTATTTTATCATTCCCCCTACATAGAAGAAATACAGATTTTCAACCCAACTCAACTTATGCGAACTGCTTGCTGCTGAGCCACTTGGCCAAGCCCGACATGCCATCCTTGAAGGAGTAAGCTTCAAAGCCTCGCGCCCTCAAGGCTGCAGCCATGACCCTGGACGTGTTGCCATCGTAGTCTAGAACCAGCAGGGGGGTTGTTGCAGCCGATAACCACTTTGAGACACCTGCATCTTCAATCTTGGCCTTGAGCTTCTTTGACTGGTCAATGAGGATCTGGGGCTCCCCAAATTCAAAGACCGATGTGCTCTTGGGCGTCAAACCGTCTAGTGGGGAGCTGAAAGCACCCTGCACATGACACTCTTCAAAGTCTCCTGGGGAACGGAGGTCGATACAGAGAATGGCTGAGGAAGAAGAGAGGCTAGTGCCATTGACGCCGTTGACACCGTTAACTGAGCCCTTGGCAACAGCCAGCTTAGCAAGGCGATCCATAACTTCTGGGTCAGTTGGGTGGATAGCCTCGGGGTCAGCCTCCCATCTGAAGCTATACACGTGTTGATCGACATCAAACAGTTCCTAGAATGTTGGTTATTAGCGCATGTGGAAGATCAGGAATGTGACTGGCTTACCCGGTTGCCAATCTCCTTAAACTCGCTATCAGGCAGCTTCTGGAAATACGTGTCCATGTGCTTCTGTGGTAGATCGCAGCATACAAAGACACAGGAGACTTCGCCCGTAGTAGGGTCGGCGTAGCTGCTCAGAGTTCCCTTGTCCTTAGCAGCCTGGATGAATTGGAGCAGACCTCCAAGATTCATTCCACTTGAAGGACCGGAAATGATGCCTTCGCGGGAAAGATGCATTGAAAGTCTGTATGACTCTTTGGAACTGACAATCTCGGTCTCGTCCACGACCTCCTTCCAGGGGAACGGGCTGGTCTCGTGCATGGGACGCTCCCGAGGGCCTGGTACAATGTCGGCCTCGACATTGCAGACGCCCAAGACCTTGACTGAAGGTTTCTTGGACTTGAGGTACATGCCAGTACCGGTGACACACCCCGTGCTACCCATGCCCATGCAGAAGATGTCAATCTCTGGCAGCTGCTTGAGGATCTGAGGGCCCGTCCACCGCTCATGCGACTTCCAGTTCCACACACTGTCGTACTGGCCGAGGTTGACCACCTTGTCGGAGCTCTTGCCCAGGTTTCTGGCCCACTCTACCGGCCCCCTGATATCGGTGGTGTCGGTGTAGGTTGGGCCACCGTAGAGCATGACCTTGAGCCCAAAGAACTGTAGTTCTCGAACGCGGTCTAGTGCAGCCTTGTTTGAGACATATGCAGTTGTATCATCGTTATTGTAGAGAACTCGGTTGGCGATGGCGAGCGAAGTGACGGTCGATCCGGAGCTAACTTCGACGACTGACTTGTTGGCAGCGGAGGGATCGTGGAGGAGCATGTTGACAGCTATGGTGATGTCTCGTCAGTCTTGTTAAGATGATGATAGCACATGCATCAATGGCCTACCTGGAAGTGCCTTGACATTCTGGGCGGGAAGAAACGTGAGCAGCTTCGCATAGATGCGCACATTGTCCTTTCGAAATGGGTTCAGACTGTCAGGCAACTCGACCAAGGGAACCGGAGGCTGTTCATCAGGATCAAAGAACTTGTGAAGAGCATCAGGGCCCTTGAAGACGTTGAGGGGATTGGAGACTGCCATGTTGTGTGTGTGTACTTTGGGGATGTACTCGATGCTGTATTGGTTGCCTGCCAAGTAGTTACTGTCTCTAAACACCAAGATTTATATAATGAAATTGGCTGACTTACTTGGAAATATCCCTACCAGACCTCTAAACTGAGGGAATATCGCATCTCGTTCCTTCTGCTGATACCAGCAACTGGCCCATCATCAGCAATGCTAGGTAGCTGCCTTTCCGCGACTTTCCAAGCGACGTGGTCGCTACATGCCTCGCCTAGGGAGGATTGTAATACACTCACATGTAAACATGACCATGCTGACCCGCCAATCTTACGGGGACCCTAGTAAGCAGCCCGGGTCGGCAGGTATCAAACTTGCTCGGTGTCGATCTGCCCCCACGGGGGTGCCGAGACTAGCGGCTCAGGGGTCGAAGTAGTAAGACGCTGCGGGCCGAACCGATCGGGAAGTTGGCTATGCATGAATCCATTATCCCCTTGCTTGCGCGGGGGCTGCCAGAGCGTACTCTCACCCACTGCTAAGGCACTATCTAAGTCTCTAGGATATTCTGTGGCATCGGGTTAATATCTTATGCTCTTTTAGGTGAGTAGAATGATAGACTGATCTTAATTGGTCTAGATCCCTGTTCAGTACTCAATGGCAGTCCCCGCGCAAGCAAGGAGATGGCGAGCTTGTTTTACCTTCCGGATTCAACAATGAACTAGTAATACTGCGCGCATATGAGCAATTTGTAAAGCGTGAAACCCGGTCTGAATAAGCGGGGACAACTTTGATGGTAACGTATATGTGAATATGTAGTACATGTATCTTTGGGCTTCTATAACCGCCCAAGCGCATCTGCCGCCTCGCGGCGAGTGAGATCCTTCAGCAGGGGTCGGGTGTCTGTGCCGTGATCTGCGTTTCACAAGTACCTGCAGTTACTGGAGATGCAGCAATGCAGCGCAGAAGACTGGAGACAGTTTCTGACGTGAGGAGCCTGATTACGCAACAAGTATCACGACCCATATCCCGTGGCCGTTGACGCGGAGATTCGCCTCCATTCTTGGCCTCACCTGCATGTGCCGAGACCAGGGTATATGTGGATATTCGCGGTCTGTCATCATACGAGTGAACTCGACCCATTTAAGCATAGACGTCTCAACTGGGACGCATACGCTGCCGGGGGCTCATCCCACCAACTTCATCAGCATGGCCGTCAACCCAGTTACTTGGCACACGTCTCGTGTGGTCAATATCAACCAAGAGACCGACAACAAGAGCAATGGTACACATAATATCACTGAATATGCTGTGGATGTTCATTGCTCTGGCTTCCTAGTCGAGCCAAGTGACCAGAAGCGACAGGACTATGACCTTTGGTTCGTGGATGTGGACGTCACTTCACGGCAGGGCATAGGGAATGACAGTCAAGAACTTGACAAGAGGTACCGTACCCCTACCACGGCACACGGTCAGATCATGTACTAATGAGTTTATAGCGATGGTCTGAGCGATCTTTTGCGTGCTGCAAAGACACTGGATGCTACTGGTTCTGGTGCCTCGCGGTCTTATCGTGTGCTTCTAGTCGTGCCTACAATCGGCGGCTTCTTCGCCAGGAGCATCTGCTTCCAAGGACGTTTCGTGGGCTGCAAAGACTTTGGCGTCTTGATTGACCGCTCAGCCTTCGGGAAGCCTGCGAGTCCTGTCGCCGAGCCAAGCCTTGAACAGCTTCTTCATGGAAGTGCCTTCATGTTCCTTCGCCCCAAAGAGCAAGCCAATCTCTGTGATGAAGGTACTCTGATCGAAGAGGTGGATGCCAGAATAAACTTCCAATGGCTTCTCAAAGATCAACCCCAGCAAAAGACGCTGGCTTTGGTTGATGGTCACCTCAACTTGGAGTCGTATCTTGGCCTCTATAACTCGGCAAAGGCACTTGGAGTGAAGGTGGTGCTTCTGGATCGAAAAGATCATTGGATCAGGGATCCTTCATTCCAACACTTGTACGATGACTACATCGCCATCGATATGACGCCGGATGATGGGTTCCACGTGCGCATTGCCGAGGCTGTCAAGGCATACGGAAACGTTGACGGCATCTGTGGCATCGCCACATACTCCCTACCTCCTGTGGCCAAGGCGGCAACCATGCTAGGCTTGCCCACTGAACCACCAGAGGCTGTGGCCATGGCAAACGACAAGCACCAGACGAGGCTCCTAGACCAGGACCCAATCCTTACGACCATGGTTGAAAGCGTGTCCGATCTTAAGGAGCGCATCAAGAACAAGTCTTTTGTGCCCGAGTATCCCCTCATCGTCAAGCCAACCTTTGGAACAGGGTCAGCTCACGTTCACAAGGTTGACGACGAAGGAGCCTTGTTGGAGGCAGTGCGTCGTATCACGGAAGCAGCCAAGCGAAAGGCTCTAATCGAGGCGTATATCGAAGGGCCAGAACTCGATGCCAACTTTGTACTTGTGGATGGAGAGATTCTCTTCTTCGAGATGAACGACGACTTTCCAACCGCAGGAGACGAGGGAGATATTGACAGCGACTTTTGGGAGACCATCAACGCCTTCCCAACTGTTCTCCCACCTGATGAGTTTGCGCTCTTGCGCGACGACATGCATCGCCTGTTGCTTGCCATGGGTCTCAAGACTGGAGTCTTTCACCTCGAAGCCAAGGTGCAGAACTCCAGTTGGGAATACAGGGTCAAAGACGGGGTCTACGACTTGTACTCAAAAGAAGGCCCCGTGAAGAGCGCCCCAAAGCGATGCTTCACCATTGAGGTCAACCCTCGACCTCCAGGCATGGCTAACTGCTACGGTTCGGGTGCCACCTACGGCGTCAACTTTTACGATCTCCATGTTCTGAGGATGCTGGGAGATGTTGAGCGAATCCGGGCGCTGGCGAAACCCTTTGAGCCTCACTCGGCCATTCCATACAATGCGAGGATATGGTCCGACCTGTTCTGGCTCAGAGCCGACAAGGGCGGTATCTGCGCCACAGATACAGTATGTAGTGAGACGCTCGAGAAGCTATCGGCAGATGATCGGGCACTTGTTACGAGATCATGCTGCTTCTTTCGACGAGGAGAGCGCATACCAGATCCAGCGGATGGCGTCGTCAGACTCGGAGGCTTCTTCTTCCTCTCGTCTCGTAAGAGCAGGGCAGACATTTTGCGTGCGACCTCTGCTTTGGAGAAGTACAAGTCAATCCCAGTCATAAAGAGCTAGATAGAGTACATTGAAGGAGGAGAGTTGGTTAGGTTGATGGCTAAGTGAAATGGAAACAACCCTTGTTCATCTCCGAGGTTTTTAAACCGAGATACATGTGAATGTCATTTACAACTCACACGTAGGCCTGCTCCAGTAGGGGCTGATTATGGAGAAGAATATGTAGTAATCTTCCAATCGGGTCTCTGCATCAAGATCATTCAAGACCAACAGCACCCTTTTGGCCTCTAACGCTTACGTGGGCCAACCATCATTGTCCACTGCGATATCCTTGTAAGAAACCCCTCACTTGTGTTACCCTCTTACGTGATAGGCTTGCAACTTTGTCCCCGTGAGGGGTAGATATAAGTTGAATGACCCTGGTCGAGCCAAGCGGCCATTGTCCTTCTTACAACAGTGCGTCTCCGGCTTCAAATCTATCAGCAAGTATGTTGTCATCCCGAGGAAGAGCCTGGACCAAATTTGGCTATCTACACGGTAAGGAGAACGCCTATGATCCTGTCAAGAATCCCAAGGGTGATGTCATCCTCACCAATGCTTTCAACGTAGGTTCTATCACTTGAGTTTGATACTTGAACTGCTGACCGTCTAGTGGTTCATCTACAAAGACCTTGCCAAGTTCATGAACAGCCATGTAAGCTGAATCAGGCCCCTATGCTGGTTGGCAAGCATGTTACTGACCATCACTACAAGCATGAGCTTGACAAGGGCCTCCTTACATATGGCGAAGGCTACACTGGAACGTTGCGGCTTCGCTCAGCCATGGCGAGGCATTTGAACAGACACTTCCATCCTGCCCAGGCAATTGACGCCGAGGAAATCACCTTTACTGCGGGCGTAACCAACATCAATGAGGTCTGTGCCTTGGTCACTTGTGATCCTGGAGACGCCATCATGCTGGGGAGGCCTATTTACGGCCCCTTCTCCAAGGATTTTGTCATGAGGACTGGGTGGGCATTCCTCCCCCATTGCATTCACGGCTCTAATTGACCTTGCAGAGTCAATCTTGAATATGTGTCAGTAGGAGATACAGATCAATTCTCGCCCGACTGCATCGCGGGCTATGATGCAGGTTTTAAAGATGCGAAAGCAAGAGGCGTCAACATCAGGGCGTTAGTCATTTGCAACCCACACAACCCTATAGGTGAGAAGGCCTCTAGGTCAAAGGGGCGAAACTTATGAGGGTCTAGGACAATGCTATCCTCGCGAGACGCTAGTTGCTCTTTTGCGATTCTGCGCATCAAAGGGATTCCATCTTATCAGTGACGAGATATACGCACTCTCGGTCTACAACCAAGAGGGTGATGGGTCGGAGAGGTTTACATCTCTTCGAGCTATTGATACTTCGGGTATTATAGACCCTAGCCAAGTCCATGTTCTTCATGGAATGTCCAAGGCAAGTCGTGCTCACCTCTTTATTCTTGGCTTGTCTAACAGCATCAGGACTATGCCGCGGCCGGTCTTCGACTTGGATGTGTTATTACGCAGAACCAAGAGTTTTCCAAGGCTGTGCGCGCTATTTGGTGAGTAAATATGCCATTACCTGTTATCTACTCATAGTGATCCTCCAGTCGATTCTCGTCGCCGTCACAACTGTCCATGGACCTAGCAGCCAAGTTCCTCGAAGACGAGGCATTTGTAGACCAGTTCCTGGAGAAGTCGCGAACCAGGCTGCACTCGGGCCGTCTATTGACTGATAGGCTCTTGAATGAAGCCAGTATTGAATATCATGAAAAAGGGCAAGGTTCTTCATCACGCTTCGTGTGAGCAGTCACTGACAAGGAATAGCAACGCCGGCCTCTTTGTGTGGCTCGATCTGTCACGACATCTCGATCTTAAAGAAGTCAACGGTGACGAGTGGGAAGCCGAGAAGAGACTTGCTCAGCGCTTCACGCGGGCTGGAGTCATCATGGACACGGGGAGTGAATATCGGGCGCCTCGGGCGGGAAGATTTCGCCTGATGTTTACCGTAGAGGAGGGGACTCTTCGTGAGGGGATCAAGAGGTTAGTATCAAGCCACATGTTAGTTATGGTTAACTAATGCCCAAATGCAGAATGTCCGCTGTTCTGGGGGAGAAATAAGGGTGCTTGGTGGGCGGCTTCTCAGACGAACCCATCACCAGCCCCCACAGATCCCAAGTAACCCGTTCACTACGGACAAATAGAAATACAATCATGAGATTTCATCGCCTTCTACTGGCTGAAAACTTCTTCTAGCTACCCACCAAGTGCCGTGTTCGTCGTGTGGCAGGGGGTGAACAAGGGTCTCATGCAGAGATGTTGTGAACGCGCACATTTGAGCGAGTTTCACACGGACATGGGCTAGACCTGAGGACCATCCCCTCTCAAGGCCATCTCGACCTATCCAGAGGCAAAGATTAGAAAGCATCAACGCACATGAGGCCTTGGCAAGAATTAATGGCGTCTTTCTGCCCTGTCCGAGAGGAGCGAAAACTCCAGCTTGAGGTGCCCAAGGAAAGCCGACTCACCTGTTGGTGGTCTAGACTTGTGTTGGTGTGTGGCGGTTGGGCTATATCGTTGCGAGGCGGCCGCCATATTGCTCAATTCCCCTCTCGCTACCAACACGGCGGGTGAGGCGAAGACACCGTCTGCCGGATGATACGATACAATCTTCTCAGTGGAGGAGACAACTGCTAATCCTTGACTGTGTATGCAGGGAGACCGAGGCTCTGTTAGGCTTATATAAGGCTCCTCCATTGGTGAAGCTTCTTTGTTCATGCTTGCTCAGCAATCAGCCTCCTACACAACGTCGCCAGCATGCCATCGCTCTTTTCGGTGCTGGCTCTCGCGAGCATTTCATCCGTCAATGTCTGGGCGCATGTTAGCACGGGAAGAGAGCGATATGGAGTCATTGGTTACGGCGTGGTAATGTACGATCCTCCATGCGCCTTTGGCTGCATCGACACGGTCAAAAGCTGGACACTTGATTGCAAGGACGATCACGGCATGGGTGAACACTCAAGCTCGATGCACATGGCCGCTGCAACACCCGAATGCAAGGCCACCAACGATCCTTTCCTCCAGACCATGGCCTGGTGCTTCCACACTCACTGTGCCGACATCAAGAACTCGACTCTGGAGAACATATGGGAGATGGACATTATTGGACGGCTCAAGGTCCAGCCTACGCCCAAGTACTCCTACCAAGTTGCCCTGTCTCTTGTCTCCGAGGACCCTCCCACCGAGGTGGTCGATTCGGAGGAGGTGCTCAACAGAACGTCTCTGGTGGACGAGGATGCATGGCTTGCCAACTTTAACGGCGACAATGGGTTTGAGGCGATGGAGATTTTGTCTGAGAGATATGGGTGAGCACTGCAGGCTTCTCTTGGCGTTTCCATCAACTAACAACCACACAGTATCGTCCTCATGGCCACCTGCGTTGCCATCCCCGTCGTCTTCTCCTGGCTTCGTTTCCTTCCACTCCCTCAGTCTCTCGTCTCCAAGTTCTATGCTACCGTCATTGATCCTCCGCTATTCGGACGTTACCATGCCGTACCCGTTTTTGGACTTGGCTTTGTTCCCACGCGTGGTCAGGGACTCTTCGTCGCCTACATCTGGATCATCAACATCGTCCTTTCGGCCGTCGGATACAAAGTCCGAGATCCCATGTCATGGTATGGATCTCTCGAACAGCAGCTCATCGCGTACATCAGCAACCGCGTGGGACTCTTGAGCTTCGCCAACCTCGCCCTCGCCGTTCTCTTCTCGAGCCGCAACAACCTCCTCCTCTTCGTGACGAACTGGTCTCACTCGACTTTCCTGCTAATCCACCGCTGGATCGCCGTCATCTGCATGTTGCAGGCATGCTTGCATTCTGCCATCTACCTGCAATTCTACCTCGATCCTCTCACGGGCGAGGGCGCTTACGCGAGGAGTCTAAATTGGATTACTGGATCTGGGGCATCGTGGCAACCTTGGCATTGGTCTTGCTCATGCCCTTCTCCATTCTCCCACTGCGACAAAAGCTGTACGAGGCCTTCTTGGCATCTCATATCGTCCTTGCACTTCTATCCATGATCGGCTGCATGTTGCACATTTTCTACCGATACGAGTGGCAGTGGGGATACCAGACCTGGATCTGGATCACCTTTGCCTTCTGGATCTTTGACCGTTTCCTTGCTAGGCCGTTGAGGGTGGTGCAGAATGGTGTCAGGAGGGCCATTGTCACCGACATTGACGAGGACTACCTTCAACTCACCATTCCAGGAGTTGAAGCTGAGGGTCATGTTTACCTTTACTTCCCAACTCTTACATGGTGCTTCTGGGAGAATCATCCCTTCTCAATAGCCGCAATGTCCTCTGGTCCTACACGTCCTCGAAAGGCCCAATCACACAATGGCAGTGACAATGCAATTGAGGATGAGAAGAGGGTCCCCAAGACAAACGACTTGGAGCGGTTCTCAGGCGACGCCTCTGTTTCTGGTCTGGTCGTCTTTGTTCGACGTCATACCGGCTTAACATCTCTGCTGTCAGCTCATGCAAACTCGTCGACCGGCATCCCCGTGTTGGTCGAAGGCTCTTACGGCCCCAAAGCCTCCATCCTCCCGTCTCCAGCGCCATACCCGACTATCGAGTACCCCAACATCATCTGTGTGGCAGGTGGAGTTGGCGTCACGGGTGTCTTGCCCTGCTTGGACCGCAGTCCAAGAGTCATGGGCCTTCAAGGCAAGAAGAAGCTCTTTTGGGGTGTCAGGACTGAACCTCTTGTGCAGGGAGTTCGAGATATCATCCCACAAGTTCACCACGGCGAGGATGGGCAGGAGAATTGGAACGACTTTGACGTTTCTATTTCGGTCGGCAAGCGTTTCGATCTCAACGCTGTGCTTACGGAGGAACTTGGAGGTGCCACAGGTGGCACTACGGTGGTTGTCTGTGGGCCATCTGGCATGGCGGATGAAGTCAGACTTGCCGTGACTGAGCTTGGAAAGAGGGGTTCTGTTGTGAGGTTGATTGAGGAGAGCTTTGCTTGGTGATGAAACATGTCAACTCAAGATCTCAGTCATGTCTAATCAACTCTGCCGTTTTATTGAGATCGTAGACCTATTCCATCATAGTCCATAATTACATTTCGTTCTCTCATTCCTTCTCGGCTGGCTTGCGTCCCACAATGAACTGGTAACTCGTAATCAGTCTCAAGTCACGACTTCGAAACTCCTTCTTGACACCCTCCATCAATACCCTGACTTGGTCTTGCGAATATTGGTAGACTCGCGTGAGAAGAGCAGGTGTGTGAGACTCCACTGACATCTGCATGTGTGTGTGCTCAAACTTGCCCAGCTCCTTGAGAGCAGGGTCCTTGGCCCAAGGTCCGATAGGTATATATCCCAGCATGAGTTAGCCGATCTATTGGAGAGGTTGACGTGATACTCACCCGAAAGACACGCTCCTCGACATCTTCAAAACCAGCATCAATCATCCACTGCTTGTGGTTCTTGGCCACGTTCATCCGCTTGCCAAACATCTGGCTAGCATCATCCACCTTCTGAACCCACTCCATAGTCCATGGTGCACGATCACAGCTGTCGTCGTCACTAAAGATCCAAGCGTCATACTCTTGCATCTCCATCCATCCGCCAGGCTTGAGGATGTCCTTGGCCTGATGATAAAAACGCGCCCAGTTTGCAGACGTGCCACTCAAAGCACGGCCATGGATGTAGTCGAAATGCTAAGTGTCTCTGTATGTCCAAGTGTCCTCGTAGTCATCGACGTGAAATGAGCAATTGAAAAGCACCCACTCTGGCTGAATAGGCGAGAGATCAACGCCAGAGACAAGAGCACTGGGGAAGTCGTCGGCCATCTCGATGGCCCAAATGCCCGTACCGCATCCGAGATCTAGAATACGAAGCTCGGGGTTAGTCTCCGGCTTTGGCAATGGGGCCGTGTAGAGGGCACCGCCGAGAAGAAGACGCCAGATGTGATGCTGGAGATCAAGGCGCTGTTGCTCTTGGTCGTCGTTGGGCAGCACATACTGGCCTTCTCGAAATGCATGGTACCGACGGCCATTTTCGTACTGGTAGTTGTAGATGGAAGATTTGACGGATCCAGTGTAGGACGTGTCCCTGTCTGTAGAGTAGGCAAAGTCGGCATCTTCATCAAAGGCCTCATGTTGATATGATTGCGAACATTAATACCTCACGAGTCACGCCAGCTTGTGGTAACTGAGACAACTTACATCGATCTGTAAGGGGGCCGGTCGCTTCTCTTCCCCAGCCTCGATCGGCGACTGCCTTGTCACCTCGGCCGCTAACGGCTGAGCTTCCGGACTAGCTGGTTTTGAGGGCGGGGATCGTGACGATCGCGATCTCGGTGGGGAAGGGCTCTTGTCTTCCTTCGGCGACGCTATGTTTGAGTCTAGCACGAGAGCCAGTTGAACCAGAGGGGGAGATGGGCAGACAAGACGACGCTGGCTCACCGTTGCACCTTTTGTACTCTTGTTATCTGAGCAATCAGCTCATCTTCAAGAAACCCCACGCCAGACGGGCAGATGCCCGGAGCGACGGCCGAATCAGGTAATGCGTCCACGATAAACTCATACTCGAGACCTCACAATCCCGGTCGCAAAGTATGAAGCAGCATATATGACCCAAATTGCTTCGGTACCTTTTATTTTTGTCGATGGTGTAACGGTGTTGTATTCCACAAAGAGGGGCTCCTGATAATGCCGAATTATCGCGGCTGGGTGTAAGACCCAGCGCGGATTCTTCGCTGAGACGGCACTCAACACCACAAACATTATCACCTCATATTGTCACAGTCATGTCGAATGACAAGCTCGTTGTTGTTGTTGGTGCTACCGGAAACCAGGGCGGCTCCGTTGCTCGTCGGTTCCTTGAGGCCGGCTTCCGGGTCCGGGGATTGACCCGCAACACGGCCTCGGCTTCGGCCGAGAAGCTTTCCGCGGCCGGTGCCGAAGTTGTCGCCGCAGACCTCAACGACGTCACTACCCTCAAAGGCGCTTTCCGTGGAGCCAATGTCATTTTTAGTGTTACAAACTACTGGGAGCCCTTCTTTCGCCCTGATTGTCGAAAGCAAGCTGAGAAGGAGGGAATCTCCTGTCGCAAGTTTGCCTACAATGTTGAGTACCAGCAGGGTAAGAACATTGTCGACGCTGCAGCAACGGTAGTCGATACTCTCGATGATAATGGCTTCTTGGTTTCAACTCTGAGCCAGGCGGAGAAGTGCAGTGGCGGCAAGTTTAAGGAGCTCTACCACTTTGATGGCAAGGCCGATATCTTCCCAGCCTACGTTCAGGAAAATTATCCCCAGCTAGCTGCCAAGATGCCGTGTATTCACACGGGCTACTTTTTCACGAGTTTCAATAACCTCCCCAACTCGTATTTCGCCAAGGTCAGTTGTCCCAGAATTAATCCGCCTGGTTGTGTGCTTGGCCAGCTAATTCTACTTGAATTGTTGATAGCAACCGGATGGAAGTTTCGAGATGGCTTTCACAACTGTCCCAGACAAGCCAGCCCCTCATTTTGACCCAGTCGGAGACATGGGCAACTTCACATATGCCGTGGATCAGATGCCGCCAGGCAAGGCTTATATGGCCGAGGGTACAACTTGCACTTGGCCAGAATGGATCGAGACCTGGTCACGCGTCACAGGCGCCAAAGCCAGCTATCGTCAGGTAACGTCGGAAGAAATGGCAGCTGCCTCCCCAGACAGAGAAGCAGGAATTGAAATCGCCTTGATGTTTACCTATACGTCTGATCCGGGATACGACGGTGCAATGCATCTATTGACGGCCAAGGATCTTCAAACGGTACATTTAATGCTTCCGCATGAGAAGCCGTCTGCTAATGGATTCTTAGGCTGGCATTGACTGCCCGATGACTTCGTGGGAGGAGTGGGCGAAAAGACACGACTGGTCAGCCATCCTAGGCAAATAGCTTGATTGGGCACATCGACTATGTAAACAGATGATAAAGCCTGCGAAACCAGACACCGTCTTATATTATTAGTATATTAGGTTCGCCACGTCATCGTTAGTCAGTTTACCCGACCCTCTTCAGCCAAGATGCTGTCGTTCTACCCTCTCAGCCAACCCAGCCAGCATAGGCGCTGTCGTGATATGGTCCAAGATTCCTCCAAGCCACACAATGACTCTACGCGTCAGCCCTGTAGAAGAAATTTTGCCCCGAAACCGGAGATGTACGACGGTCGATACCCCAGTTGCCGACTCGGTCTCGTGAAGTAGTATGGCCCATGTAAACTTTGTGCCGAAGCGGAGGCTTTCGTAGACGAGTGATCGAAGCGGACCAATGCTGACCACATCAAAATAGTCATCCTTTGCTCCATAATCAGGTACTCGATCTCCCGGTTTGAGCCGTTGAAAGGTTGGGTTGATGACACGGCTGGCGATCCATGACTTGGGCAGCATTCTTTCCCAGCGGGATGTAAGATACCAGCCTCCGCGTCCTTTCCCTAGTTGTACGATCCATGGGAAGATATCTGCTGTTGATGCGTTGGTAGTTCGGGTCTGATTGTAAACCATCTCAGCATTGGGGATTATGTCGTCTCCGGGGTATACGGCTTGGTTCATGGCGGACTCTGTTGCTGATGGTTGAGATGGATAAGTGCCTCGAATTTAGAAGGAATCCTACTTGAAGAATATTTCAAGCCAGTTCTGTGGAAATATAGTAGTACTATGATGATAGCTACTGGACTTGGTTGGTGTGAAGACCCATTGGCAAGGTATTTATTTCATGGAGCTGGCTCACTGGGCTAGAAAAATAGGTTTGACGCATCCTTGAGCATCAAATCATCAATAACGGAGCGGATGATGAGCATGCCGCGATCCGCCTTTGTCAGGTTGACTGGGGCGGAACGCGGACTTTATTCAAGTACCGCTCCGCATTGCGAGTCTAGACAACAAGCCAGCTTGTGGCCCCAGTCTCAACTATGAGATGGGCAGCATCTTGATCTGAGTAGTTGTCATCCAGGGGTGTTGGTAAACGATCTATTGCTATTGCATCCCTAAAAATAGTCGGCTTACTACGTAACCTAATGGTACTTCACATCTGGCTGCACACGGGTGACACCTCTCTCATTGTCACCCCCATCTTCCAATTCCTGATTTTGACCCGTACTCCTCCCTCTTTGGCGGAGCATCATCTCTATTCGTCGCTCATCTCCAACTACCCTCACTGAAGCAGACGTATTCCATGTCTGAGAACTCTCCACGCCTCCACCGACGCTCCCCAGCTCGTCTGAGGCTTTAGAACGCAGTGCAAGTACAAGAATTTGTCCGAAACTCGACCAGCTAGAGACATGCCATGGGTGTCGTGATGAAAGGACTGTTACCACGTGGATGAGGACGACGACAACGTGTAAAAGGAGCACCGAGATGGCAAACGGAATGGTCCGGCTCCCCTTGAAGTCATAGACGTGCCCTCCCAAGAAGTAGGTTTGATGTATGATAGTGTCGTTATGCTCCGGCGGCAAGTCAGTAGGATATTCCAGCCCATCGCCTTCAGAATAGCCCTTTGTAGGGCCCGTCTGAGATAGAGCATCCGTAAAATGTGCTGCCAAGGTAATTTGAAGGCAGTCGGAAGATAAATCGCTCACGATTCCTGAATAGCAAAATTCGCGTATCCGCTGATAGGCCGAGTTAGTCTCATTAGAGAAGCTCCCGTCCAGCTCTATGCGTTCGCCTAGGACCGTCAACCATTCTCTCCTCATTTTGATGGTGTCACCAGTTTTGGCAGAGTCTCCAAAGTGATCGTGGAATTTGAACAGAGGCGAGTCGAGCTGGCTCTGCACAATGCTTGACTTCCCCTCCTCAACCCAGACGTCAGCCTCTTCCCAGCGAGCATGGATGTGGCATAGCTCCAGCTCGAGGGCTCCCTCC
This sequence comes from Fusarium neocosmosporiellum, assembly GCA_006518225.1. NCBI lineage: Eukaryota > Fungi > Ascomycota > Sordariomycetes > Hypocreales > Nectriaceae > Fusarium > Fusarium neocosmosporiellum. The sequence continues at coordinate 46,591 of SSHR01000138.1, read as the reverse complement.
TCCTCACCCTGCAAGGGTGCACCGCCGTCACTCTTCCAGTCATCAGTGACAAACACCATGGCTGCACTAATGGAAGATTCTTCACTGTCTGGGAGATCGAGGATCTGGTAACCAAGCTTGGGTGACTTTTTCCTTCGAGCGTTTTCAAGCAACTCATTGAAACCAGAGTCCTTGTCCGTGTCGAGAACTACATGGTTGTTGGCAACGCTGGAATCAAAGCTAAAACTTGCTTTTGATCCCGCCGTTTTGTCAGGCGAGCACTCCACAGCAACTAGGGGCTGTTTCCATCTCTTCACTTCTGAAGAATTCAAAGTCTTTTGATGAGACTTGGTGAGAACATCTGTAGGCTTCTCTTTCCAATATCTATCAAGCTGATCGGCCACGGCGCTCATGGGAGTTGTAGCAATGGCCATGAAGCTCGACTCTAGGTCCTGAATGTCCATTGTGAGCGAGATGAGACGATTTCCCGGGGTGTCGAGGTTATGGTTGGAATACGTAAAGTTGGCCATCCGTCGCGAACTGCTAAACTCTTCCTTGTCAGGCGGGTCATTGATGGTGGGAATGAGCATCCTAAAAAGGTCTTGTTGAGTTGGTCGAGAAGCCTTCAGGACCTCATATAGCTCAACATTATTGGAGTCTAGCTCTGTCTCATATAGTTTGGTGTTGACATATGTAATGATTTCATCTCCTTTCGGTTGTAGGTGGACTTGTTGCCATCCTTCGCGGGGGATGATTGCAATGGCGGATAGAGGAGCAGCAGCGAGAGAAAGAAGAATGGCAACGATGATGATGAAGCCAGTGATTCGGGGCCGTCCTCGGGAGGGCTTTGTACCTAGTTGTAGAATAGCAGACCATAGCTCCCAGCTAAAAAGATAGAGGATCGGGGCACCGAGCTGAAAGGGCGACGAGAGAAAGCCCAGGGGAACGCCATTCTTGTCAACCAAGAGGCCATAACAAACCCGATACATTAGAATATCGGCTAGAGATACCAAGATGAGAATCTCGTGGCCCTTTGCGACGAATTGGAGGATGCTCAGTTGCTCCACGGTAGGGTGAGCCCAGCGGATTCGAGCGATGTAGAGGGCGAGGATTGCCAGCGTAATTGCAATAGATGGTAGATGGAAGAGAGTCAAATGTCCCAGAGCTGACCATATTCCCCTGCTGCAAACTTTCTTTCGGGGCTCTGGGTCGTTGAGCTTCTTTGGGTATAAGCCCCGAGAAGTCGAATCCTGTATCAGAGTATCGGTGCTTTCGCCTACGTCTCTTGCCCTGCGATCTTGCAACGCCGACACGGCTGTGGCTGTGCCTTGAGATAAAGGGTCCTCGGCGGTATTGCTGAGAGTGGAATACTTGGAGAAGCCAAATGCTGGCCGTTTTGCTTGCTCGCGTGGCATCTAGACCAAGTCAGTCTACCGACTGCTGCCAATTTCGAGTGGCCTGAACACATACCTCTCGCGACCAGGGATCCCTATCGAGAGAGAGGGACTCGAAGCTGGACATCTCCAGCTGATTCTTGCGCGACATGTTGGCGCTGGGATGAAAGATGAAGAATTAAAGTCAGTGGGGAGGCGCTTACGCTAAATACTGTCTGAAACAGAGGATTGGGGCTGTACGCGCTGATCAACGCTCAGTGACTGTGGTTGGTTGATGGTTGTACAGGGGTGGTGACCGGGATAAGAACGTAAAACTTGGAGAGAATTGTACACCATGAGAGACGAAGAATTGTCCTCTACACCATACTTGCTTGAGCATCCATGAGTGAGAGGGCTCGAGTAAAGTTTCATCACGACCGTGAGATATCTGAGCTGCCTTCAAGATTTCGTCCCGAGGTTCCAGAGGCCCGGTGCGGGACTTCGAAGAACGCTCCATTCGGCCGCGTCGAGAGTCGCTATGCGTTGATCAAGGCGCCCTTGTTCAAAGCCACCGTGGTTTACAACAGTCGCTCAAGCCACCAGCATATCAAGTACGGGATCATAGGTATGGGAGATGAGGGCAACCAAGTCGCATGGGCCTCGGTCGATTTTGACGTGGATTGCTTGCTTCAAGTCAAGGATGGCAATGCTCTCCGGGCGATGGACGAGGATGACCCTGAGCAATGGGTAGATTCTCTCAAAGGAACGGCGATGCAATTCCGGCTCGTGTGATTCTAGAGCGAAAGGACTCGGAATGGTATGTTAATAATAAAGGGTTGGAAGAATAGCGAATCTGGGAATAAATCTTCCGTTGCAAGGGACGTTATGTGACCTCCAGCCTGGAGAGACATGTCGGCTTACGTCGAGATACAGGGGACAGTCAAGCACACAAAACACGTTCGCAATACAAAGCTTTTCGCACAAAATAAACGCCTGAACTCCAATCCGAAAGCATCTACTTAGTACATGCAGGGTTCCAGACCTAGTGCATCAATTATCCCACCTCCCTAATCTCAGCCTATACATAGTCCTACCACCACCACCACCATCGTCGTGAGCGAACCTTCTTCTTCCCTTTGGAAGACATAGACCCAAGTCCATCCATGATCTAAGTTCAAAAGTTAGCTTCATTCATTACAGGTATGCTCAGTGCATTCACTCACCTTGTCCAGTTTCTCGTCATGCTCATCACCGCCAACGAGCGTCACCAAGAACCGAGTAACCCTGTTCCAAGAAAAAAGCACGGCATCGTTGTTGTCCTTGATGAATTGCTCTTCTGTGTGGACAAACTTGATTTCAGTGACAGGAGGATCTCCCCCAGACGTTTTAGAAGCCTCGAAGGTGACATGCGTATCGTCTGGTTCAGCCCAGGCGCCGCGGACATGGTTTCCGTCAGCATTTTTGCTAAACTTAAAATGGCCCTTATCCGTCTTGGTATTGTCTCTCTTGGTATTGTCTCGGTTGGTTTTGAAATGGTCCTTGGTGGCTTTGGCGTCACGCCTATCAGCGTTAGAATGGCCCTTGCCAAAGTTGGCATGGTTCCTTTTCGTGTTAGAATTGTCCCTATTCGCATTTGAATGGTCTCTCTCAGTCTTGAAAAAATTCCTACCGGTCTTGAAATAGCCCCCATCAGAGTTAAAATAGTTGGAGTAGCTATTTGCTTGGTTAGTCAGAGGAAACTTGGATCTGATGATATCGCGCAGCTGCGGAGCATAGGAAACACCCTGGATGACCAAAAAGATGACCATCATGGCGAGAACCATCTTCAACAACAGCTTGAGCTTGCGACGCCACCACTGGGCCGGAGGAATCTCGACAGCGGGAATGCGGACGCCATCAAACATGCGGCCGGCCCTGTTCATATAGGCTCGAAAGGACGATGCATGACCAGTATTTGCGTTTGGGTTTCTTGTCCGAGAGTTGTTTGCCTGAGAGCCGTCGCGTTCAGACCTTTCCGGTCGGGGGCCGTGAAATTCCATGATTTCAAAATCAAACTCCTCTTTCGGGGTCCCCTCTGGAGCACGAGGGAGAATCAGAACCATTGGCTTGCCGTCCTTTTCGACGAACATGATGTTGTATGGGGCGTCGAAACCAGACCAGCTCTCGTGAAACCACAAATTATGGAGAAGCAGTTCTCCGCCAGGATACGTCTGGGCATAGAAATTAATAAGGACGCATGTCTCGGCGTCCAGCGACTTTTTAGGGGCGCCCACGGCGAAGGAGTCGTCGCCTGTGTCGGGAGTGGGAGGGGTTCGTTCGGCCATGATGAGACAGACGCAATGTGAGTAAGACCGTGATTGTAGTCTCCGAGTCGCGCAAAGAAGGAGACAATATAAGTCGAGGAGTAAAAATGGTTGTAAACTGGAGGCTGGGGATGAACCGAGTCAACCAAGAGCAATAAGTATGTTTTCAGTACAAAGCCGGTACAAGAACAGCACAGAAGTGCGAGGTGACTGGGTACCGAGACACAAAGCACTTTCAGGTGAGAAAGAGGGCTTAATGGAATGAGAGCTCTATCTTGAAAGGATATTGTAGAACAACTGTCTTTGTAAGAGACCATTGTGCGCAAAGCTCGCTACAGTCAGAACAGGAGCGTTGAAGGAGGCCTGCAGTTTCAGAGGCAGCACACAGTTGATGGCAAGAAAGAAATCCAGGTATCCTTGGCTCAATCAACAAAATGTTTTCAGTTATACCTGGCATTCAACAAGATACTAATAGTTGTCACAAGCGTCTTTGCTTTGTCCTCAGGGATTAGTACCAGATTACAAGCCAAGGTGAGAAGACACTCGAAAGTATTGGCCTTGGTATCACCTCAAGATCACAAGAACATCGGTCAAAAAGACAAAGGATCATGCCAAAAATTGCCACGCCAAGTCACCGACATATCGAACCTGGGTGCCTGTCATACACATAATGAAAGATATACTGACTGCACGCCAGACGAGAATCATCAAAAAGAAAGGGTCTGGCCGGGGATTGAACCCGGGACCTCTCGCAAGCTTGCTTTCGGGTTTGCCCTAAGCGAGAATCATACCACTAGACCACCAGACCCATCACGTGATTTCTTGACAGCAGTTGGTGAAAGACAGAATACCTGGACGGTGGGAACTAGACAGTGGACGCGTAGACAAACACGCCAAGCCTCCGTGCCTCGGCCGAAGAGCAGTCAAAGTCGTCAAGGAATAGAAGATCCATTCCAATTCTCCACGGATGGAGAGATTACGACACAAACTGCCCTGCTTGATCATTTGTCAGCCAGGCTGATTGTCTCAACGCCCGGAAGATCGAGTGGCGTCCTGCACGACCAGGGTCACCTGTTTCCATTTCGGGTATAGTGTCTAAAGACGGCTTACTTACCCTGCGTGCGAGGACTTGGCCAAGACGTCAGGACGTTAGAAAGCGATACAATGGAGATCTGGGGCTTGGTGAGGCCGAATGAAGGTATCGTGATGGCGCAATCTTCGAGCAACACCTGTTTCCTAAAGGAGTAACAGGTAGTCCTTCAATTGCAAAAACGGATTACAACCTCGGAACTGTCCAAGATTTATAAAAGGCATTCAACTCGGTCTAAAAGAGACAGCTACCAACACAAGAAATCACAATCAATAACTACCCATTCTCATTTCACGACAATTTCAAACATCTCGTTCACAATGGCTGTCGATACTCTCTCCCTCGCCGGCAAGGTTGCCATCGTCACTGGCTCCGGCCGTGAGAACGGAATCGGTGCCGGAATTGCCATCGCCCTAGCCCGAAACGGAGCGGCCGTCACCATCAACTACATCTCTGACTCGGTTACTGAGCGAGCCAACGCTCTGGCTGAAAAGATTAGGAGCATCGGAGGCCGAGTTGCCGTTGTGCAGACCACCGTTGATACCCCGGAGGGTGCCAAATTTCTCATTCAAGAGACCCTCAAGGCTTTCGGAACTGACCGCATTGACATTCTGGGTATGTATCCTTTATAGAATTGTGGGCGAATGAATATGGCTGACGTCCTGCTAGTCAACAATGCTGGCTGGGGAACTGCTAGTAGAAGTCTCGACATGAAGCCCGAAGACATTGCCAGGACCTTTGACGTCAATGTCAAGGGTCCCATCTTTGTTTCTCAGGCTGCAGTGCCTCATATGCCTCCAGGTGGCCGAGTCATCAACATCACGTCTACAGCTTCCAAGCTTGGAGAAGCCGATATTCCCATCTACGGAGCTTCCAAGGCTGCCCTGGACAGCCTTACCTGGTCGTGGGCTAAGGAGGTAAGAGAGTCTGACAATAGTAAATGGACCGAGCTGACAAGGCGTAGTGGGGATGCAGCCGCGGCATCACTGTTAACTCCGTCGCCCCTGGTCCTGTTGCCACGGACATTGTCCCGCCGGAGCTTCGGGAGGAGCTGCACCGGGACCTCGTCAACAATACCAGGGCTGCTCACAGAGTTGGTACCATTGAGGATATTGGCGATGCAGTTTTGCTTCTCGTGTCTGAGAAGTCTCGATGGATCACTGGACAGTACATTTCGGTCAGTGGTGGACTCAGCAACTAAGGTCCAGAATATGACCTCTAGTCTATACGACTCGTGTTCATAGCATGAGGCTCCAGTTGAAGCTTTATATAGATAGAGAATAATTCGACTGCCAATCGCAACTTACCCTACTTGAAGGAGTGTTACACTTGCTACTGGTGTCATGTGGCGCCTGGCTCTTACAACCGGCTTCATGGGGGGTGGGCCCACCAAGATGATGCTTACAAATGGGCATTCCTGACACCCGTCAGCACCATGTTCCTATAAGAAATATCAGTTGGACATGCCTAACAGCTGAATCAATCTCCTCAAGATCATCATTCGATTCGATTGAAAACATGGTATCCTCGCCATCAACCCAAGGGCGTCGAGCCTCCAAGCCGCCCAAAACCGACTTGATGTTTGTCAGCATCTGTCACACTGAAAGGATAGGATCACAATGATGATGATGAAAGCTCTTGATTTCTAGCTAAGGGACGGGCCTAGAGCCCGTCTTTATACATGATGAAGACGGCTGCTGCCGGAGGCGGCAGTCCGTCGCCGCCGCACAGGGGCCGGGGCCCTGAGGGTCACAGGGCCGGCGATGTGGTCTGAGANNTATGACCCCAAAATGTGACAGCATCACTCGCCCAGACCAGATCAAGGACCGAAACACCCAAAGAAAGATCAACCGGCACGTTATGAAGCCTATAGGCCTCGCAAGAAGACGAAAACCAAAGAATGAAAAGATTGAGGTGGCTCTTAGGCCAGAGGAACCACCATCATCTACTGCTGTCGTCGTCTGGCAAACGGATGACAATGTCGAGTACGCTTCCAAGTTGTATATGAGAAGCATTCCTTCACCGATGAGTGCGGACCAAAAACTGAACTATCAACATTTTTCAAGTCGTGCTCACAAAATCATCGCATTTTGTAAGCCTAGCGGCCTGCCTCGCGATCTGTGTGTATACTGACTACAAGTAGTGCGCGAATGGGACTCGCCTGTCTGCTCAATGATGCGAGAGCTGTGCTTTACTCTAGCCATGATGCATGACAGCGCCATGCATGTGACTCTTGCACTGACAGTGGTATTTGCCCAAGAGCGTAGACAGCATCTCCTAGAGGAGAGCAACAGCTCCTTGGACCATTACAACAAGTCAGTCAGTCTTGTCAACCAGCAAATAACAAACATTGGCAACACTGTCTGTGATGCTCTCATCGGCGTCGTCAGCACCTTGGCATGTTATGATGTGAGATTCCATTGTGCCCGATCATTGCAAGTTTACTAAGTTTAACCGCAGTTGTGTATCTTCAACCTGGATCGCTGGGTAATCCACATGAAGGGATTGAGGAGGGTGGTAGAGCTTCGTGGCGGATTCGACAAGATCAATTCTCGTTATCTACAGACAACAATTATCTGGTAAGCTATGCCTCTGTCGCTTCCTGTAGCCGAGGTTGAACTCTTGCAGGACAAGCTTGACTGGGTCAATGATGCTCGATTCATCTTCGTACTTTGAACCCCCTACAGAACCATCGCCGCAGCGAGGGGCGTCGCGTACTCTTGACGCAGTTACCAGCGCGCTGCAAAAACGACTACCAGACCACGTGAATCTGTGCACCCTACTCGAGTCCATGTCCGAGTTTGCAACAGTAGCACACGAGAAATCGCAGTGGACTGATGACTCAATCTCGAAGCAAGAGCTGCAGTTTGTCGTGTCCACAATGCTGAAATTGCCTCGACATGATATCTTGGACATCCGCGACGATGGTGTAGCTCTCTATGAGGTGCTACGCCTGACTTCACTCTTCTTTCTCTCAGGCCCCTCCGTGAAGCTTGCTGGGAACAAGGATGGCAACGTAATCATCTCCTATCATCGAGGACGACTCCCAATGCTGCTCAGATCACACAACCTCGATTGGGCAGGCTTGGAGGACTTGGAGCTCTGGGTGTTGGTCGTAGATGCGTTGATCGAAACAGGCCAAGACCAAGAGTGGGTTCTGGGTCAGATCAACCGCGCCATGCTTGTGAGAAGGCTCAGTTGGGATGACGTTCTTGGGGCCGTGACTCGAATTGCTTGGATCGATGGCATGTGGAGTCGAACATTGGACCAGCTGCGAACAGAGCTGGAACAGAGATATGGCTCTTTGGGGTAAGCATTGTTCTGAGAGAGACTGATGGATCTGGTGCAATTTCGTCTCCCCAGGAGCCAAGCCGCGTGTAGGAGCAAAAAGGATGATTATTTCGTCAAGCCCGAATACTTGCTCTATTATTCCCAAAACTTCCTCGTGATGGTTCTGTCTGAAGCTATTCAAGTACGCCTTTACAGCTTGGTCTGGTCTGGGCTGGACGGGCACCTAGGGTCCTCATACATGCACGACCGGTCGTGCAAATAAGATCCGTTATGTAAGAGGCATATGTGGCCACATTGCAAGGGGGCCACACACCGCATTTTGGCCCCCTTGCAAGACGATCAATAGCTTCTACGGTATTAATTCCAGTTGCCGCGCCTTCTTCCTATTATAATGGATGCAATTAATGACTCTCACGGCTTCCCCGAGGATGCTCTTCCCCCTGAAGGCCAATTCAGTTCACGAGAGGAGCTGGCCGCGGCAATCAACGCTTGGGCAGCGCCACGAGGCTATGCCTTTGTCTCCGGGAGGTCTTCAAAGACTGCGAATGGGAGACTTCACGTTACCTTCAACTGTGATCATGGAGGAGCCCCTCGAACCTCTATAGCCCCTGAGAAACGGATACGAAAAACCGCATCACGTCGTATAGGATGCCTCTTCTCTATCATAGCGAAAGAGAGCCTATATAGGACTCAATGGCATCTACGGCATCATCCTAATACTCGCTTTCACTATCATAATCATAGCCTAAGCTCTACCCCGTTAACACATCCAATACATCGCCAACTCTCACACTCGGATAAATCAATAATCCACTAACTAGCCAACGCCAGCATTAAGCCAAGGGAGATCAGGTTATATTTACATATGACCTCTGATACACTCGCCACGCAGCAGGATGTCTATAACTCTATTACGCGGAGTAAGCGGGAGCTTACTCAGGGTCAAAGCAGCATACACGCCCTTGCTAATCAGCTCAACGACGAGGGCTTCTAGAGCAAAATCCGGCTTAACGAGAGTGGCAGGGTTATGGCAGTATTATTTGCACACCCATAGTCACTGGGATACCTCAAATTATACCCTAAGGTGCTTCTCTTAGACTATATATATAAGACCAATAAGTACAAGATGCCTCTTCTTAATATAGTTGGTATTAATGCCTATCAATGATCCTTCTATATTGTATTTGCCTTCCTCAGCGGCGAAGAAGAAGATGACTTCATCTGGGTCCTTAAATAGTTGCGGTATATGTATGAGCTTCATGGAGTAGCTCTTCCTTCCGTGATACTCACGGATCACTGCCTTGCTTATATGAACGCCATCTCCTCTTCTTGTTTCCCCGAGTCAGCCTTGATCTTATATCTATGGCATATTAATAAGGCTATCTCGACCCATTATCAGCCCACATTTACTCGAGATAAAAGCAATACTTAATAGCAAGAAGAGTAGAAGCATTTCTATGATATATGGCACGAGATCATTGATTCAGCCACTAAGGATATATATAACGAGAGGCTTGAGAAGTAGAAGAAACATTACCTTCCCCTATACCTTAAAGAGGTGGGCTATATTATGGAGACCTGGCTAGACCCCCATAAGGAGAGATTCATCAAGGCCTGGGTTTACCGATACCTTCACTTCGAGTAATTTATTATATTACGGGCCGAGGGTATTCATCAGCTTATCAAGAGCCATATAAAATATAATAAGATTAATCTCTTTGATGCCTAGAGGATTATCAAGCTTATTCTATTAAATTAGCTTTCTGAACTTAAGGCCAACCAGGCTAGGTAGGAGATTATTATACCTCTTAATATCTCTAGGGTGTTATATAGTAATATCCGCGGCTAGGTCTCACATGAAGCCCTACGGAAGGTTAATGCTCAATGGGCATGATTACTAAAAGAGGTTCCCGCGTATACAGGGGTCTTCACGGCGACTCTTAGACTACCTTATGCTCATAGCCTTTAGCCTCTATTAGTAGAAGGTCAACCCCTTCAGCTATATCATCTCCATTCACATTAGCGCCTTCAGCGCTTAGGAACCCCCTAGCTTATCATCGAGCCTCGTAAGTTATTTGATCGTCTAGCAGCTAGTTCGATATTGCCACCGTTAAGCACACAGCGTGAGCCTTCTACATTTGAGGCCATTAAAAGAGCATCACAGCCCAGGGCACCGCCAAAGTATTCAAGATATCATCAGTATAGCCATAGGATGAACGCCAAAGCGTGCCCGTTGCGTTATAACCATCTACTAGAGCCTCCTCCTTAGGAATTAGAGCCCCTTCCTTAAACCACAACGATAACGCATACGACAACACACACGGCTACTCGCTCTATAACCCGCTTACCCCCATCGTCCCCATCAGGAGCCTCTATGGTATCTAAGACTATAGCATATACAACAACGCATACGATAACGCACATAACAACCCATATGGCACCGCCTATAGCTAAGCTAGCAGCAACTACTACGCCACCTACGCCCGCACTACGACCTGATGACCCCCGGGCGATTTACCAACGATATAAAGAATCACGAGAGGCCTGGTATACTATGTTGCCTCGGGGAGCCCCTAAGATTAATCAACTTTATCGGAGGGCCATGGGGCTGCCAACCCGCTATAGTAAAGCGGACTATGACTGGTGCCTTGACTATAAGCAGATAGGGAGACGTTGCAAGGAGGGAAGAAGCACTAGAGAGTGGACTAAGGAGGAGCAGATGAGTTATCTTGACTGGGATAGGGCTGAGAGTGAGCGAGTTGAGCAGAACGTAGCGATAGAGATGGCATAGCAGCCTTTCTCGGCGCGGCGAGGTATGCGGGAAATATGGGATGCTGCCGAGAGAGATATTGAAGTATAGGAGAGATTATATTAAAATAGGAACCCCAAGAATAGAGAGCATCTTTCAGCAGAGAAGTCCCTGCCTTATATCTTTCATGCATTGAGGTAATTCACTTATATCGTCGTGATCGCCGCGGTGTGCTTCACGGCCTTGGCCAGCCTGATGCGCTGCCAATAGCTAACGCCAGTAGATGATATATTATTCATTGAATAGCTGCATGCCTACTGAATTATTCACTCTGTTCAATTGCACGCATCAATGCTGTTTCTTTAGATGAAGGAGAGGATATCTCTCTCACACACATTGGGCTCTTACATAACGGATCTTATTTGCACGACCGGTCGTGCATGTATGAGGACCCCGGGCACCTACGGCCAATGACTAATTGGCCGCCCCATTTTTGGTCCTTTTACGGCTCTTGGCTATTGACCAACAGGCCACCTAAACACCAGGCAGCAGAGCACAACACATCGCACCATGACGTGGAATAAGTAGGTCGTCCCAGACCGACACAGTTTAGCCAAGTTCTAATTGTGTCACTTCCACTCAAAGTGACTTCAGTCAACGCTCTGCCGACGACATGCCTCCGAAAAGAAGTTCTAAATGTCGAAAATCCGCGACAGAGGGGACAAAGGAAACGACAGAGGTGCAGCAATATGAAGCTGTTAATCATCTTCGCCACCCAAGGCAGAAAGTGTCAAGTCTAAACCTACAACCGGCCAACACGGCCAAGGGGAGATTATCAGAGCCGGTCCAACTCGGCTATTCTAGGACCAATCTCTCGTCTCTGCTACAAGAGATATTCGACTTGGTCCTGGACAACGTGAGTGGTTACCAAAACATGCACTGGAATAAGGCTGGCACATTCATAGATACAAGAGCCATCGACCCTGTGAAAGCTTGGCCAGACCTGCAAACGATATCATCAAGTTACAATACCACGCCTTCAACAATATCTGCACCTCTCAGTCGACTCACATGGCCATTTAGAAAGGCTGATCCATACCATTGAGCCACATCTCAGCATTTCTCAGAAAAAACAACTGAGGAGAGAAGGCAAATGCAAGGGCCAACAGAACCAGTTCCCAGGTGGCGCTGATGAGGATGAGATACCAGCTTGTGCATCACGTGTTCGCCAGTTAACGGTTGGCGTCCTTCCCCTAAGACGGGCACATCTTTGTATTGCCCATCGGTACCTTGAGGAAGCCTTCAAGAACATGAAAGATGCCGAAATAGTCGACGTAGGCTCTCTTGCGCCGTCAGCACCTCCTCTCACCCGAGTCCCTCGCAGCAACTGACAACATTAATAGATCAACAGTAGGTTGTATTGCGTCAATGAAAAACCTCACGGCCTTGAGTATTGTACTAAGCTGCGAGTCGCTCGAACACCTATACTCTCTGAGAGACACCACAAATCTGGAACATCTGAAGGTCGTTGACCTTACTTTTGGCCAGGCCCTTGTATACGACTACGTGGCTCTGTGTATACTCTTCAACTCGGCGTCGACGATCCGTAGTCTTTCTTTAGAGACGTACTCATGGCAGCGGGGCAATTTTCTACTTGGATGGGAAGACCTGACCTCTGAAACTGACACACGTGTCCATCTCAGCGCCTTGAAGTCACTCTCGCTCACTGGTCTTCATTTTAGATAGAGCCTGATTGATTCACTGGAAAGGATCATCGACTTTATGGGCTTGAAGACCTGACGATCGGACTAGTAATCACAGGTGCCCTTCTCCTTTTTCGATGCCTCAGAAGGCTGGCTGCTGCACCAGGTGGAACAAAAAATCTACGCAAACTGTCCTTGGTCATGTCAAGTGATCGCGGATCGCAAAGCCTCCATGAACCAGGGGCTGATCTGGAATTTGAAGCCAAGGTCCGCTTTATTTCGTCATTCAACTCTTTGACTTACTTGGAGCTTAAGGAACAAAACGTGCACCCGGAGAGGATTGTTGAGGATGCTCTTCTATTTGACGCGTTGCTACAAGCCATTCTCACCCATGGAAATCTAGAAAGCTTGAGCATAACCTGCACGGAAGACGTTGGTACCCGTTCAATTCGACCGTTATCAGCAGAGATGGTGACAGCCCTAATCAAGAATCTGCCCAAACTGAGGTATTTTGAGTTTGCACCGACTCCACATCTGGCCTGCTGACAATTATATATAGGAAGAAACTGGACAGGCCTTGTCTTGCGGCACTGCCCTTGTGTCCGTCATCTGCTGCCTTCCGTCAAACCAGTCACGCGCGTTTACACGTAGTCTCGGTTACGGGGTCATCATTGTTGCCGAAGTCCTCAAAGGCTTTCTATCTCGAGATTTTGGCATTTCCGATAGCAAGTTTGTTTGGGAAAATCATTACAACCTCAGGCGCATATCTCTCAAGCACCGACAATGGGATGTAGCCTCCAACTTTGACGAGTCTGAAAAAGGCGACAAGAAGACAAGCATACTCGCGCACGAGGGAGACGAGGAGTGTCAAGTCATGTATCGGGAGGTTCCGAGTTTCTGGGAAGAGTCGGTTGCTACCAATGGTCCAGGGAGTGAATGGCTTCGGATGGTGGCCAAGGACCTTGATTAGTTCCCGCAGTAAGGTGCTGCCAGACTGAAGTGTTTGAATCACAATGTTTGTGATAGTATATGTGATTGAGGACATGATAGCCTGAAAATTTGTGTGTTCGCATCAGTGTTCATGCTGTTCGTTGCTCAAGGCCAAGCGGTATGCCTGTTCCATAGTTCTGCACCGTTCAGCCTCTCGAGGCGCGGACATATTGACCAACAGAGTGACCCAGAAATTGAACAACACGAATAAATAGACACAGATCCTGAACAAAGGATAGATTAATCTGTTCTAGATACGCGGCTCCTGATATTAAGTGGTCTATAAATTAGCTCTTGTCCTCATATCAAACTTATCTTGCGACTTACAACAACTGACCATTTACACAATCAGAGCCTTTCCTGGTAAAAGCAAATGGCAAAGAAAGCTAGCACTGAGACAGATGAGCGCGCACTCGCCTGGACTCCCTGGCTTGATTAGCTATCGGAGCACCCGGAAATCGCCGTGCCAGAGGTCGATGACGCCAAAACTTCTAAGAAAGGTAGTGAATACGGGAGCGCGAACGACGACACCATGGAATGGGTTCATGTCGACCCCTATGACGCCGAAAGCGGCACGCTGCCTCAAGAGTGCATGGATCCAGCTTTTCTGAGCTGGGTCAACTCTGAGGGGCGTCATCTCATGGAAGATGACCCAGAGGCAATTAAGGGTGTCACTGTGGCTCTTCGCGGTCAAGACAAAGATCGTGCTGCAGCTGTTTGTGAGTTGATCAATGAGAGGTGGAAGAAGGCTGCAGCAGTGTACAAGGAACAGGCACGTGAGACCAAGAACAAGCCAAAGAAGGCCGAGGAAGAGCCTCTCAAGCATATCACCCAAGATGAGTGGACGTCCGAGAGCCTCATTTTCCCTAAGCTGAACTTCTGAGGGTTTTAGACTACTTGGTCAAGTAGAAAGTCCCTGGATCTTGAGATTAGAGGGAGTCCCTATTTTGGCAAAGATTAATAGAGAAAGAATTACACGCATGAAGGGTTGGGCGCAAATTTGGATCTGCATTCGTGAGAGTGGTTCTTATAAACCAAAGGCAAGAATATTTCCTATTAATTAGTGTTATGAATATATTTTTGTTTCGCGGCGTTTGCATTGCGGGCTACCAGGTCAGCACTTTTTCCCTGGGCCGTGTTGGCCTTGTGGGATGCGGACAAGTCTTGAGAGCTGTAAATGAATATGCAATATATCGCAACACCCCAATGCAACGGCACCATTATCATATCGCTCTCAGTCCGCTGGCCTTGATTTCCGCTCCAGGTGTCATGCTACTACCGCTGTAGGTAGCTTCTGTGCCTTGCCGTCGACCATCGGTTAGTGAGAATTACTATTCCAGTGGATGCTGACATCTTCAACATGGAATTGAAAGACTTGGTAGCGAAAGTCAAGTCGCGTTCACCCATGCCCGGCCTTAATGGTTACCGACTTGAGCTTGTTCCAGCATATGAACTACCTATCTGGCACACTTCCCAGGTAGCTGAGGTTTTAGAATGACTGAGGGGCAACTGCTGGGAAAGCGACTCACAGGAAAACAGTCATCTTAGAAGAGTAGAACATAATCTAAGCCCAATTCGAGTTTATGGAGTCCCTTGTAACTATGTATTTAACCCTTAAGTACACTATATACAAGTTCCGGATATGTATTATACAACTACTTTGGTATATCATGACGATGCAGGCCGGTAGGTGACTGGGGAAGACAACCTAGTTTTGCCCGCAAACCGAGGAGCTTGAAGCGATGTATGTAGAGTATTGCTCGCTGAGCGTTGAAAGCATTTCGACGTAGTGTGGCGGGTATCGCTGAAACGTGCCTTCGAGACAAAGGCTTTTTTGATATACCACACCATCTATCGTGTATTGCTCGCCCTTTGCGCGGTCCCAGAGGTCACAAGTAGCCGAAACGTCCAGCCCGATGTCAATCAGCCGACGCGCGACAACGAATGCAAGACCAAGGCTGCAGAGCGTGCCCACGGGTGGTGAGCAATTCGGTTGAATAATGATGTTGACTTCGGTCATATGGCTTGGATCTCGAAGCAAAGTTTTGAGGTATGAAGGATAGTCGGATTTGAAAGCATATGAGCCCCCACCGAGAGCATGATGGGAGGCCAAATCATAAGCAACTGGGATGTCGTTGGCCATTGGAGGGGAGAAATCCCGCAGAAGATATTGCAAAATGAACAGATGAGAAACAATATTTGATGCGGAGACTTATTTTGCCAAGTACCTGTCCTGAAACTGGGTGCTTCGGAAATGATGGCTGAAGTGTCCTCTTTATACCAGTTAGGCACGCCGCACGCCCTAGTTTTCATGCACAAGGCTTGATGGTGTTCAAAGCCTATCACTTGATCCCCGCCAACATTGGCTTGTAAAAGTGTAGGTAGTGGTCTGGGGGGACCTTTGTGCGCTGCAAAGTCCACATGACCCATGAGTCTATTGACACCAACGTATGAACACAAGCTTAGGCACTTTCTACGGTGGCACCTTGGGAGCAGGTGGCAAAAAGTGCAAATGGCCCAGGCACCCCAAAACAGGTCCCTAAGCAAACTAACTAACTTAGACTGCCCATCATAACGATTAGAAGAAGCTTGTAGAGCTATTTTATAGTTATTTAAGAGCCTTGTAAAGTAGTAGCTTGGCAGACACTTTCCGTGGTTACCGATCACGCCGGTATAATCCCGGCCATGCGGCGGCCAATTCAATGCCCACAATCATAGCAAAAACAATAAACAATACTGTCTTAGCTACATCGTGACTGAAAAGCTTATTATGCCTTACTCTCCCTGCAAACCATGATGTATAAACAATATAGCAGGCCTAAAGGTAATAATCTCAACAGATTCCATCGAAGCCAAATTAAGAGTCACCAGGCCTAAAGCTTGTGTGACTACGGAGGGCGTCGGCGGAAGTTATTTAATTCGCAGATATCCGCCTGTGTTCTCTGCCAGACTGCCACTGCCATCGCACTGTCATCACACAAATAAACACAAACACGAACACAACTTCAGACATCACAAAACAAACAAACCACCTACATCTCAACAGTGAATCGCCATCATCACATCGCACGCAATGGCAAGTGTTCAACAATCTCGCAAGGCCTCTTCTGCCAAGGCGGCCCGCCACGTCAAGCGCGCCAAGAAACTGGTTGTTGTACCCAAGTCAGCGCCGCCAAAGCCTGCCCGGACTGATATGATCCTTGCCATGAACGATCCCTACATGCAACAGATCGTCGACGGGACCAAGACCTATGAGTTCAGGAAGTACAACATGGCCGGCGTCAAGAGAATCTGGTTTTACCGCACCGCACCGCATTCCGCCATCACCCACATCTGCCCCGTCGACGAGGCCGTCACTAGAAACCCGGGCGACGAGGCGCTCCCCGAAGACGGTCTGGGGAACAAAGAATACAATGAGAAGCATGCGGACTACGAAGGCTACGACTACGCCTACCGCATCAAGGAGGTGTACGAGATCAATGTGGAGGGGGGCAAGGGAATCACGTGGGCAATGATGAGAGATGAACACGGCATGAAGATTGCACCTCGTGGGAGGGTTACTGTCCCTGAGTCAATGCGGGCACAATATCCCCTCAACGACCAACACAAGGTTCTCTAGATGGACGAGTCAAGGCGTGTGCATTGGGCTTGGAGGGTATTGTTGGTAGAAATGATTTCAATTGCAGCGTGCCCAGCCCAAAGTGATTTCATGATACCAGCTCCAAGGCACTGTTGGGGTTGTAATCAAGCTGCTCCATCCCCTTGTTCTTCTTGCGTAACGTGA
Source organism: Fusarium neocosmosporiellum (assembly GCA_006518225.1). Classification (NCBI taxonomy): domain Eukaryota; kingdom Fungi; phylum Ascomycota; class Sordariomycetes; order Hypocreales; family Nectriaceae; genus Fusarium; species Fusarium neocosmosporiellum. The sequence continues at coordinate 29,329 of SSHR01000138.1, read as the reverse complement.
TCTCCTTGCGAACAGCGCTCACGACATATAATAAGAAGATGACGACGCCAACCACGGCATATGCCGCTATCAGACCTGCAGAGGCTGACGCCAGTTGCAATCCAATTCCACCATTAACGATACCAATAATCATCAAGGCTCGCCCGTACCAGAGATGTCCATGACTAACAGGTGTTCGCTTTTGATATCTGACAAAGTTGCGGTGGTGTAGCCATCCCAGCACAGGTTGCAGAATCATAAGGATACAGATGGCCAGGCCAAGCTGAACATGGGGCTCATTGCACCACTATACAAAGGTTAGTCTTTGGCTCATGAGGGTTAAGGTTTAAATGCTATTACCTGACCGTTTTTATCCGCGGCAATCTTGCCAATACCAAACCCAATCCACATGCTTGCAAAGACGATGATCTGCCAACCAGCATGAACAAGCCATTTACCGACCAAGGGCATCAGCAGAGACCCGATGGGGAACCCAATCAGAAAGACTATTGACATGATGATGCCATGAATTGTGCCGCTGTGGTCTTCGCCTCCGCCACCAGAGACAGCACCATTGCCAGAGGTAGAACTGGGCGTCTTGCTTGACGTCTTTGTGAAGGGGTTCTCATCGGATCTGATGCTGGCTTTAGAAGAATCGACTGAGAACCTATCCGTGCCGTCGTGCTCTTCGATGGTGGCGCGAATACTAGCAGAGTCCAAAGCTTGGCCTTTCTTCCATGCACCGATCCAGTCGTTGGATCCGGAGAAATCAAAGTGGGAAAGTCCATTGCATTGGATATTAACAACCATTGTCTTGTTCGACACCCCAGTTCCTTCGAGCAGCTTGACACCTTGCAACGTGTTGTACTCGGGCATGTCGTGGCCGTGTCCCTTTCTTGTGCTGAGGGTGACATTCCCAGAGCCATCCTGATACATGACAAACATGGTGGAGCCACTCATGCCGGTACCAGTTCCGAGGGCGACCCATTGATAGTCGGTGGGAGCTTCGAGTCGGAAAAAGATGTTGCCAGAGCCCGAGGAGGCTGTCGACTCTGGGACGCCCCAGCTGTAGCACACATCGTTGGAGTCGCCGGCGCAGTAGTTGGCTAGTGCGGCTGATGTCTTCTGGGTAACTAGAGAAAAGCAAAGGCAATCTGTGAGTGATAGTTCACGTCCTAAAGGAGGGAGGGTCTCAGCTTACAGAGTGCCATTATCGAAACAACCGCTGTGCAGATGGGTAACTTCATGATGGAAAAGAGGTTTCGTGACAAGATAATGGAAATGCGATGACAGCTCAAAATGGCAAGATGGTTAAAGAGAAATTGATTGCATGTCAGAACGTTACCTCCAACTTGAGCAGACTTGGCATCAGGGACACTTTAAGTATCTCAATAGTATCCAAAGCGCCGACCAACCACAGTCCAGGTCACTGAGGCAAGCGTACGTAACCAAGACAATGACGGTAGGCTATAAAAAGAAACAAAGACAGGGCAAGTCTCAGCCTCAAAGCCACCGCCGTCCAATAACGGGCCTCGCAATTTTGATGACGAGGTTCTAGAACGTCGGTGGGCTGCCACGGTGATGGAACACGGGCTTCAGCCACCACCTTCACTCTCAAGCTTAAGCCGTTTCGTGTAGAGTATCTTGTTCAGATCTCGTCTTGGCATTTTTGACGGCATCTATATCGTGACGAATAGGTACCGCGTTGATCAACGTTCAAGTCTCTCTGTCCTGTGAGATGCCAAGTATAACTTCCACAGTATTAAGCCTACAATTATCTCTTCGGGAATTACCGTAGCGCTTTATGCTGCACCTCATGGCACTCTCAGCTGATACGCAGCCACCAAGTCGTTTCTTTGTGGCGCTCGACTCACCATGCGACTTCCCCTGTCGAGTGCCGAGTTTCCAAAGGCAGTAGCCAGTGGCATGCTTCGGATCTCATACTACCCGTGGTCTAGCCCACCATCATATCATTTCTGCCGTCAAAGGATTACGTGGTGCTGATGTTATTATAGAACTGACATGAGCACCATAGCCAGCATCTGTGGCTGTACCATCATAGCATTGCTTTTACCGGAACGAGCACGTCTCCTCTGGTCAGCAAAGCGATATTTTACAAGTCTTCCCATAGTTTCATTGCCTCCCATACGACTAGCATTTAATCGACACGTGACGCAGAACGCTTTTCTCTGTTATCCCCTAGAGTTGGTTCCCTGTCACCATGACTTATCCTTTCTACTACCTCATGCCATAGACTGCAGGCTGGGCCGTTATACACCGGGCCAAACCACAAGTGCTGTTCTAAGCAAGGACTAACAATGTCCCAAGCCCTTTCACGCGCCAAGGCCTCAATGCGGACGTTATAGTGGTCCTCAAGCTCTGTGAATCTGGCAGCAATTGCACCCAGGACTGTCGCCCAGGTCAAGAGCTCTGAGACTTGGTCATCTTCGACGGGCTTTCGTTTATCCAGCACCTCCAATAAGCGCAAAATACTTTTTGCATGGCGTAGCTTGATTCCTGTGTGGGGCGGTGTCGGAAGAAGAACCATGTCGACATGGAGGAGCGCGCAAATCCGACAGATCTCGCGAAGAGTACATGATACATCGATTCCCGACTCCTCATCTTCGTCTTCCGTAGGCAAGGGTGTGTATGGAGACAGCGATAGGGTCGTGTGAGCCGCCCAGTCGCAGTTGTTGAGCAGCACATCCAGCGAATCCGGCGCTCCCTCTCCGCCACGGCAATAATGGTCGAGGGCAGCAGTGACATCGGACATGACTTGGAAAATCTTGACCAGTCTCTGGTCTAGATAGATGGGCATCGCTCCGTCAGGACTTGGTTGCAGCCGTTGACCGCTTGTGGCGAGCATTTTACTGGCTTGTGCATCAGGCTCCCATAAACTGCCACCAAGCAGTGGCTCCAGCTGACGTGGACAAGAGAACCTGGGCACACACCCCGCCCGGGCACTGTAGACGATATCGAACCTGTGACTAGGAGTTAGTGGGATGACCCGATATGCATATCAAGGTGGTGCTCGAGGCTTACAGAGGCAGGACGTATCCAAACGCATGCTGGTCGACACATGAAATTCCTCCCTTTTGCTCCACAAGATAATAGAGCGCATTGATATGCTCTTCACCAAACGTCATTCTGCCATAGATGTTCATATCGCGGTAGGTGGCCATAGGGGACAGCGGATGTGGCTCAGGTCTATCTGTTAGGTCAAAGTTTCCGTGAATAGCGAGAATAAAAATGGCGAGAAGGAGACCCTGATCAACCTCGGAGGAGCTGGGCTTATACTGCTCTATCTTTGTTCTCAGAGCTCTGATGGCTTGGATCTTTCGTTGCAGCCCTCTTGTGATGATGCGATTCTGCCCCTCGACACCAGGTGATGAAATAGAGTAGTGGGTAGAGGACCCGAGTATCTGAGCGTAGAATACCAAGGGGGATTCCATGGTCCTTTTTATCCACGAGTGAGCAAAATCACGTTTGTAAGTTTCTGACTCTCCAAACGCTGGCAGCGTCCTGTTGAATGCTGGACGACTCGTCAGAGCTATTGAGCGTACGAATGATGCAGGACACAACATACCATAGTGAAGCAGAAATTGCTCTTCTCTTGCCGGTTCCGGGACAGCAAGAGAGTCGAACGGGTCGAAACTTGCAGCCTTTTTTGGACTAGGCGGGATTTTACATGAGCGGCTGGCTCTCAGGCGCCGATCCGCTCTGTCCTCCTCATAGTCGTTGGTCTCGCCAGTGAGGCGATAATTATTTCTATAAGTCTTTCCTCCAGGAGAACAAGTTATGAACTGAAGTGTTTTTGGCCGTTTCGCTGCCTTGAGAAGAGTCTGGCGTGCGACGTGAGCACGTGCCTCTGCATTGAGCTGGCCTTTGTCTGAAGAGCCGGCAGCAGATTGGTGATGGAGGAAGAATAGCGAGCGAGCATTCGTCAAAGGCATAGCCGTTTGCTGGTAAGAAGATGGAAGATGTAAAGGTCGAAAAGATGGACCAGGCTGGAAGATGTGGACGTGTTCCTTTTTAGCTTCCTTAGCACAGCTGCAGTGCAGATGATCTCAATGTGAATGCCATCCCTGTCACAGCCTTGTTCTTTTAGTGAGCCACTGGGAAGGTGGCTGTGACACAAACGGGAGAGAAGCCAAGATCATCTCACGTGAGAGCTTGCCATAGTTTAATCAGTTTGCTGCCGGCCGACGGCTCTCATCTAGTCTATTTCGAATCGCACTTCGTGTCCGATGAAGCCAAGAACAGCGGTTGTGGTGCTCAGGGACGATCATTACTCAACTCGGAAGGTGGAGTCTTTCTACTTCTGATTAGCGTTGAATTGGATCCATTTATCCTCTTTCTCTTATTGGCCCATCTTGAAGAGCTGGACTGTGAGACTCGACAAGGGTGTTTGACTCTTTGTCGCGTTGGAACAAAATGCACGCATCTTTCAACCGTCATCCTCACCTCAATGCTGAGGAGAGCTATTTTGCTTCTTGACCTTGAAGCAAGATTAGTAAGAAAGAGGTCAATATGAGTTAAGCTAGCCCGCGGCACCAAACATCATGGCAGATCATGCTCAAGAGTTAAAATGACTCAACTGCTTCGGTGTCGGGCTTAGGGTAGCTGAGAGCTCACATTCACGATTCGCCGCCTGCTTTCAAACTACCAAGACGTTGTTACAAAGACACTCGGAGGAGGGCAATAACAATCGATTTAGCTAAGAAACTAGTTCTACAGTGTGCCTGGAATGCAGGAATCCTAAGTCGGAGGGGAAATGTTGAAGGAAGGACCCGACCTTCGGCAAAGTACAAGCCTGTGATGTCGGAGCCAAAATACAAGCATTTATGTGACATCTTAAGCCAATGGTCTTACAAGGCCTCAACCAACGAAAATTAGGTTATTTGCAGAACGCCACGGCTTACTGATTAATGCATACTCTGTGTGGCTGCAGAAGTCAGGGGTAATTCGTGAAGGAGGGGTTCAGGGCCAAGCCTCTCCATTTCTGCCACCACAGACACTCGATACGCCGTTGATTCTAGTTGTTGAAGATTATGTAAGAGTCTCTTACAGGTAGAAATAGTGCATAGCGCAGTGATCGGCAGATGTACTAGGACGTGTGGGAAAATTGATAGTGTGGGGAGACCTAGGACTAGACATATCCATGCCTACCACCTCCGAGGTTTGTCTGTCAGGGGGCATCATCACCTCCAGGCTCCTTCTTTTCTGTTAACTACGCTCAAGTCATGTTTCCATTTATCCAAACGAGCGCGGATTTCTGCTCTCTCTTTCCGCTCTCTATTCCGCCTTTCGTGACCAATGAGGGCCTCAAACACCAAAACGTGGGATACAAGACCACTCACACTCGCAGCCTCAGCTCCCCCTGCGTCGACCCTGGAATTTACCCATTTCACCCACTATGTTACGCCCCGATGCCTAAGCGCCGTAAATCCGAAGAATTAAGCTTGATCAGCCTTCGCTTGTTGGCGTGATCTGCCTCCCGATCAGCCGGTGGCGGCTATGCCCCCCAAGAAACGGGGCGTACGGTCTCCCACGTGTCGTGTTTGACCCAGTCTTGCAGTCTCTTTTCTTGCAGAAACCGTTCTATTCAGATGTGGCTTGCTGGCGCCCTGTTACATTGGTTGGTGTCGGCTGAGAATAGAAGTGTGCGCACCACACATGTCCAGGCCTGCCTTTGCTAAGCCCCCAAGTTTGTGTTGGTAAAAACGCCTTGCTTGGCATTCTTTTAAAGCCTCGTGGCGCTCTTGTCGCGAAAACCTCTCAAGTGTTGCACCTATGACTCCTGTCCCTTCTTTGCATCCCATGTTCCTCCTCTAGCATTATGGCAACCACTTTGGCCTTGCTGCTCTGGGCAGCGTCTAGAGTTGCTGCAGTCGACCTGGAACTGTGTAATAAGACCATTACCAACGGCCTTTTGAATCATTCAATCAACCCGAATGATGGCATTTTCTTCCTTCATCAAGGCAAGCCTATGTCTACGCCAGGACACCTCAAACTTACCATCGACGGATGTCACAAAATGTGCCCAGGAGCAGACTTTGGCTTGTACGAAGACATGTGGCCTCGCATTCTTACTTGGTTGCTCCCTGCCTTGCTGCTCGTGGGTAACCTCCACGTCGCCCGAGTAGGAACCGTCAACCGCTTCTTTGCCATGCTGCACTTTATCGGCGACCCCATCGACTCTCTATGGTCTCTGCTCACCAAAGCTGAAGTATGGAATCGTTTCTACGCCATAGCTCTGCGGGCAACTTCCCGTGGACCTGACTCTGAGGCTTCGGCTCGCGCTTTGGCGGCCATCTTGTCGGCATTCGAAGAACTTACCAACGACATGCCATCGGTCAACCGAGAACTCGAAAACCTCGTGAGTGAAAACGGGGCGCGTCTTGCAAAGCAAGACATGGACCACATCTTGTTGGAGGCTGCAGAGGAGTTGGTCGACAGCCGTTCCAACGAGGTATTGCGAACATGCGTCGTCATTATCAACTATCTTTGTTCCGTTCTCAGCGCTCTTATCCCTGAACTTGGTGGAGAACAAACAAGCCAGCCCGGCGGTCGAATTGGTACTGCCATGTTTCTGTCTTGGCTCGTCACAATAGTCATGCTCAGCAACACTCTTTCCGGCTTTGTGTCTCGTCGAACATGCCTGCGTATCATGGAGCGATATTGTCGAACACTGAAAGGGAAGAAGCGAGATCAGCACATCTTCCCCAACAGCCCGATGTTGGTGTCCAAGATCGCTTGGCTATCGAATAGACGCAGGAGTAGCGTCGTCGACTTTATCGACGCACAGCCATGGACGGGTAGCCTATACAACTTTCGACCTACGAAGGTCCTTATTACTGGTGGTCAGGATGATCGACCACCCTTCTACCTGTTCATGCTATCTCTGGCACCGGTTCTGATAGCTGCGACCTGCGCCTTGGTCCTACTCTGGTTCACTCCTACTGTAGGACTGGACTGTCGAAGCCTCTGGGTCATTTCGTGCGCTTTTGCGTTGATGTTAAGCCCTGGATTAACGTGGCTGATCCAAGTTTTCTTCAAGGGCCAGGTGGCTTGGTACTTGACCGTTGCCAAGGACACAGGTTTGGGTATACCCATTCTTATTGTGATCCTTTGCTCCTCAATCGGGGTATTCAACACATGCACGTGCTGGTGAGTTTGATAATAAGTGTGTTTGTTACCTTGCTAACCTCTCACAGGAGCGGCGTGTTCTCTAGAGGAGCTGAGCGTGCATACATCACCCTTGATCCTTTGGCTGATCGAAAATACAACGCCAAACATATTTACCCTGCTATGGTAGCCACTTGTCTAGGCCTGCAGTTGGCTGCATATGGCCTCATGTTCAGAATCATGCGACCAGGAGCAAAGGTTTTCCGTCCCGACGAAGACACCAAGATGGATGTTTACCGGCGTGTTCACGGCCTCGACTCGCCAGCATCAGAAATGAACAACACACCTCGCCGTGATACAGGCTCTGGATATTCACCTTGGGGGCGCCCCAGAGGATCTGCTGCAAGCAGCGAAGTTGGCGAGCTCCTGTTGCCACCGCCTGCCATGAGTCCCAAATCCAGTCCCCAGCGTTTGCCATCGATTAGCGACAGCCATATTTCGTTGCAACCTGTATCACCTGTCGACTATTTCCGCCTTGATGACGATAGAGGCAAGGCGGAGAGTATTAGTTCGTTTGGAGGCTCCCCGAGGACAAGACCAGAGCAGCCACTTCTCGGTTCCTCTGGTCATAGATACTAGGGGGATACGAGTTGGCATGAAGCTGCCGTTAATGCTTTGAGTAGGAGATCAGAGATAAAGACAACCCGCAACGGGGTAGCAGGGTTATGGAGGGCAGTCATTGTGATCAGACTCATCTTGCGACCAGACTAAACAAAAATCCGGGGTTTGTTATTGTGAGAAACACGGCAAAAGTGGACGCTCCCGCCGGAACTATTGACACTAGTGCGCTAATAGTCCGTCTCGGCTGAGATTAACGTGACTGTGCCGCTCTCTAGATTCTAGACCAACACTTTCTTCAGCTTAGCTTGCATGGCCTATGGGCCCAAAAAGCACGATCTGTTAGGAGAGCCCTCGTGAGTGGTGACTATATTTGTGTGTTTTTTACTTTTTTGTAGAACCAACAGCATGGCCCCTGCAGTAGCTGTAGAGGAGATGAGATGTGCTGATCCGTTTGCTGACTGAAAAGGAGAGGATGGTCCTCCTGCTTTCCTTGTGGGATTCTTACTCTCCAACCTCAACCTCCCTCCTCCGTAAGCAATCACTCGTTTACTGCTTCGGAGACTTTGTTTGCCATCGCAATGCCTTCTTTTAAGAGTATCGCCGCAGGACTCGTCGCCCTTTGGCGGCAGACGCCGTCATTGCCAGTCCATGCAGGCCCGGCGTGACTACCACGAGCGTCTCTGCTCCGTCGGCTTCTGCCTCGGCCGACACTGAGACGTACAGCGTGTCGACCGGGACCACGACCTCTGTGATTACGGAATCCTCGACAACCGAGACCATTTCTTCTACCGCCGTTACCTCGTCCGAGACCTCGACCGGCACTGAAGGCTCGACGAGTGAGACCGAAACTGTCTCTTCTGCTTCGACTGGAACCACTTCGGGGACCGAGACTACGTTGACCAGTGTGACTACCGCAACGGATTCTGCCTCGGCGACTGAAACTACTTCGGCGACCGAGACCGCTTCGACAACTGAGGTTCCTTCGTCGTCGACCACGGAAACCGCTACGTCCACTGAATTCTCATCGACGGCATCTTCCACAGAGTCGTCGACGGAGACCACCACCACCGCCGAAGAGACGTCAACAACATCAGCGATAGCATCCACAACCACATCTGAAACCCCGGCCACTCTCCCCACCATTGCCAACGCAAACTTCGACGACAATTCAAATGGCAGTCCATAGGTTCGCACCGGGGCTTCGGTGTCCAATGGCGCCGTATACTGGAAACGCTCCGACCCCTACGTTATGTAAGTGTACACCAGCAGCAATAAGATCCAGTAGCACCGCCCCGCGCCAACAGAACAGATACTACGTTGAAGATGTGTCGATCGAGTTCGCTGAATAGCCACGTTGGGATTTTCCAGCGCTATATTACTCTTCTCTGTAGCTTTATAGTATTAGGTCTCTGGACTAGTATCATAACTACTTGTACTTTTTTCTTGGTGCTCCAACCTGACCTGGAAAGTTACCTCAAGAACGGGATGGAGAGTACCATGTTTTCCAAGAAATCAGAGCCAGATAATCGAAAATCACAATATCAGGCGCCAAGCTTCTTTACAACTTTCTGCTCAGCAAGGATTTCCAGAGACAAAGGGGCTTTTGGAGTGTCAGATCTGATGTTACTGCGCCAGCTGGATATCCCAAGTTTATGGAGATGCCTGCGACCAACCCTTCGGCATATAATATCTTAACTGCGATGTCTTTCAGGGGTCTACAGGTTAAGCCTTGTAGGGATCTCGCCCCAGCCGAGCGCACTTCGGCCCGTCCCAAGAGCACCGGCTTCTAGTGGTAGTGTCGGAGCAGACTTTGGTTCTTGTGCAAGTGGGAGGAAATATGGTGTTATGCATTTGATGGAGTAGTTACGAATCCGCCTGCTTTCATACCTGGATATAAGTCCCTAGAGGGACCATTGAATACAAGACCTTGCTACTCCTCTTGGTTCTTGCCGCCCCCGACAACATGCAGATATGCAGGTCCAAGACAAGACGTTCTGGGCTTGGCCTGGAGACCAAATGGCTGGCTGACCGCAAGTCGTCTATGTAACTGCTCGTTTCCCTTTCAAGCTTCAGTTAGGATCGTCATATAACTCAGCTCACCATTTTAGCAGCCCTTTTCCCATTCTGGCGTTGCATGTCCAGGCGCGGGAATGCGAACATGGTCCAGCCAAGTCAGCTTATCTTGGTGGCTGGCTGGAGATGTGAGACATTGCCGACGCCTGCAGGGGGTTAGCACGAGGCAACCCGCCTGCCCCTCGAACGGCTTTCCTGAATCACAAGTTTATCGATGTGCCTAGAACGAACCCGTGTTACGATTCATATTCATACTTAGGGGAAGAGTGACATTTTCCATGCGTCCTCTATCAAATCAATCCCTGCCTCTCGTTAACCAGGGCAGAGACGCCCAGTTGGTACATATTCTATTCCAGAGATACGACCACCTTCTGAGCCGAGACACCATTCGTGCCCAGGAAATCCACCGCTCCTTGAAGACTCTCCAAACCTTTTCCAAACTCCCAGGGGCTGGGGGCAGGCACAAATGCGCCAGCCTTGATCGCCTTGGGCAAATAATCATCCCAAACAGCCGAAGCAACATGTGATTTGATGATGGACAGAGAGAACACATGCTTCACGGTAACGCCCTTGGGGGGCTCCGGCCATCCAGGCACCGTGCAAGAAATGAACTTGACTCCGTCTGCCTTGGCGGCAAACTCCAGTGTATATGGCCAAGACGCAAAGCCGATGGTGTCGAAAACACCTGCTGACTTCTTGCCTTCGGCGACCTTTAGAAGGTCTATCAGGACAGTAGGGCTCTTATAGTCGAAGACATGGCTTGCGCCCAGTCTCTTGACCAGGTCAAAGTTCTTGGGGGAAGCCGTCGTGAGGACCTCGTAGCCTGCTGCAACGGCAATCTGAATAGCAGCACAGCCGACAGCGGAAGCACCACCCCAGATAAGAAGCACTTCTCCAGTGGGCTTCTGGGCGGGAAAGGTAGGAAGTTGCAGGTTGAGGTAATCAGTGTTGAATAAGCCAGCGGCTGTGGTCCCGACTGCGAGCGGAAAGGCGGCTGCTTCCTGGAAAGAACACTTCTCAGGAATATTTACAGACAGATCGGTACGGAGGATGGTATAGGCTTGAAAGGTCTTCTCCTCGTTCTTGTTGGTCAAGAACCCAGCAGCCAAGCCAGCGACGCGATCACCAATTTTGAACTTGGTCACTTTAGGGCCGAGGGCAACAATTTCACCAGCGACATCTTCGCCCAAGATCGAAGGGTAAGTGATTTGGCCTTTGTGAACGCTGCTTGTCTGGACCTTGTAGTCGATTGGGTTGATGGCGATGGCCCGGTTGCGGATCAGGATTTGGTTCTCTTCAGGGACACCAACGGGGGCGGGCTTGACCTTGAAGGGATGGGCGTTGTGAGCAGTGATCCAGGCGGCGATGTTTTCGAAAGACATTTTGCAAAGTTCCTTGGTGGAAGTAAAGAGTAGATAGAAGTGTATAAATGGTGATTATAGCTTAGATGGTTCGAGTGATGGGGCTTTAGGAAAAGAGAGGGATATCTTGATGACTTTATACCTTGAGAGTTCTGCCTGGCCTCCCTCGGTCCTCGGAGATTGCAGCAAGTGCTTCACTTATTCCATTACTCAAAGGCCATCGTATTCGTGGCTTTAGCGATGAGCTCCTGGGTGGTTCCCCACAGGAGCGCAAGACTTACCCAATGCGGAAGGGCGATAGCTTCATCACTTTTCGCAACGACACCATGGCTTATAAATGTCGCAGGGTGCCGAAAATAGCTGGGCCAATAGAGATGAATAAAGTCCGAGGATGGTTGACCTACAAACATTTGGCTTCAGGGGCTAATCTCGCTGCTATGAAAGCACAGTATTCCCCTGACGTTTGGACAAGGCACGGATTCGGCATCCGAGATAATAGATGATTATTACTGGAGATTAAGGCTCCTCCTCTTCACAAGCCTTTCGTGCCTAAGCCCTAGCCCAGAAAGCCCGCCCATATTATCACACACCCGCTCTCTAGGTAGCTTCTGTCAATGTCATGTGCCTGTGACGCATGTCAGCTCTTCACACGTATTTATATTCAGAAAGGAGGCTCTAACCTCCGCTAAGAGGGTTGCTTGACCTAAGCCCATCTCTGTCCCAATCCATAGCAAACATCGTTTCATGTAACTCTGCATCTTCTCAGGAACGAACGAGAAGCTGGAAGCCATGTAGAGTGGGTGCATAAGCAGTAAACCGCCAAGTGATTTCCCTCTATCATTGATCCCCTCCCCAGTATCAAGTTCCTTGATAAATGCATGCAGATTATCAGTCAGATGATACGGGATTGATGCCATAACATCCTCGACGAGCCCATTCGCGCATGGTATCCAGCGCAAAGATGCTTCCCTATCGCCATGGTAGTCGGACAGCTTGACCATCATGTCAATGATGCGTAACTGAGAGGTGCGTACAATATTCCAAACACCAGCCACATAAAGATCGAAATATGTATCAACACGTCCGGGCCAACACCCAGCTGCAATGTCAGAGCTCACTACGGATTGTTTGAGATGTGTCACTGTTATGGGTGTGAACCCTGGGCACCGAGAACTCGACCAGCGGGAAAAGCGTTGGTACAAGGACGAAATCTCTTCGCCCATCCCTGGGGACAAGTTGGCCGTTTCAAGCGCGTTCGAGAATCTTGTTTGCAAAGAGTCGAGATCAAGCATCAAGTTGTCGAGGCATTCTTCCCCCTCACTCAGGGCTGGAACCGAGAAAATGCCACGGGGCTAATGAGTCAGTCAAATAGATCGGCGCTTAAATCATTCAGAAACATACCCGAAGGCGAGGTTGGGTTCCTTGACAGCGCCCACTTGGTCCATTGGTATCTGGCCTATTTCCATCACGCATAATGCGTAGCAGATCCAACGGCGAGGTTCCAGTCTTCAAGAGTGCGGAAAGGCCCTTTGCATGAGCATGGTGTGAGCGACGATCGGTACTGTTGGCTGCTGATATCTGTTGGCAGACATGTCAGTAGAGACACAATGGAGGTCACAAAACTGAATACCTCGTAAAGTCCCAGCAGCAAGGCAATATATCTGGTCTCGAGAGATGCCACCAGATTAGGCACTTCTATCGCTCGGGCCAAAGAACCCAGAAGTTCCTGATGAAGCCTTTCTGCTCTCTCGTGCATGTGCGGCCTGTTCAATGGCTTTGCGTGACTGAAGAACGATACCGCTTGGCAAGCCTTGACCAAATTCGATTCAGGTCCAAGTCTATAGGCCATAGCTTCAAGCCCGGATAGGAATCCCCTTGAGAGCTTCCCATTTGTTTCTGGGATACAAAAGTCATAGAAAAAGGCTCTTAGCGCGAACTCGTAAGACTTTTTGACCGGCGTTTCCGCTGGACCGACATCGGATAGAAAGAGATTGGTGCCTGGTATAGGTACTCGTTTAGGCAACATGCATCTTCGTGCTGTCGATGGTGGGCTCGATGGGCATGTGTTGACAGCCTCATATCGTCGAAATGCTGTGAGTCCTTCTCGGTCATAGCCACCACAGTTGCGGTTCGCCCTGGTACACCTCAGACATGACTGAATAAAGCTGTCAGTTTCTCAAGGCGAGACAGAAGCGGAAGACCACGTCTGTTGAAAGGTCAACGTACTGGACGAGTTTGGTCACACTTCAACCGTGTTAGCCTTGACGCAGAGTTTGGGAAGCGGGTACCAGAGTAGAGACCTTTTTCCGGCGCTGCTTGCATGACACGCAGCCCCTCGAAGGCCCGTAGAAGACCATTGTATACAAGAAGATGACGTATAGTGATTTGATCCAGCCGTACAGTCAGGAGGACAACAGTTCGGGCGTGGAGCATCAGTCGAGCCCCTGGGAACCGAGTATATGTAAGCAGCATGTCAATGACTTCAGATCACTTCCGCTTCTGGTTAGCGTTGCGCTCCGGCTGGAGTCGCGGATTTATGCCAAATCCGAAGTCATCTCCGACTCACAATAACCCGACCTACCTTATTCCTCGGCTAGTGGTCACTCGGACTTTTGAGGGTTTGAACGTGATGATAATGTGACAGTTGCTTCAATCGTCCGTAGTGTTCCCTGGGGTCGTTTTCTCGAATAAGCAACGGCTATTCGCTACCAGTATCACTTCCTGATCACCTTTTCCCCTCGCTTCTGTGTAAACAGCTAAATGATTACTTGCGTCGATAGTGAATGAACGAGTGGGCTTGGGACATCTCAAGACAGACTGTATGTTTATTGATCACATACTATCATCAGTTGTTCATGTTGGTTTACGGCCTTTCTTTGTTGACTTCCTTTGGTCAATCTACAAACATCAGGGTCCTCTTTTTTTCACTCAGTTGTATCTTGTCTTTCTTTGTTCGTCTATATAATTCACAACTTGAGGATCACTCCTTCATTTCTCTTCAATTCATCGAATACTCCTTGGTGGATGCTTGGGTACATCCTGCACAAGGCATTAGAATTCATGAACACTCCACAAGCCCTCAAGGAAAGGCAATGTTGTTGGCCTGGGTCTAGACTATATAATAGTGTTGGGTTAAGCCTAACGAAACCTGAGTACCCAGCCTAACATCAATTGCAGAATCAGCACTATGTCGACTAACCAGAAGAACACCCCTTCGGGGAAGAAGGATACTGTCGTGCCTGCCTCTATCACTGTATTCTTGGGCGTATGTGGGAAAATTGGGTTTCTCCCGCTCCTTGAGCCTTCTCTTGTTGACGAGACCAAGCCCTAGGAGAGCGACATCTTTGATCAGGGTGGTGGCCTGAAGAACTGTCCCGGGCTTTCCCTCAGCCATCTGAAGAGAGCCACAAGCAAGATGACATCTTTGACGCAAATGGTGGCCTCAAAAACTGCCCTGGTGCTTTCCCAGTGAATGAGCTTGAGGAGGGTGATGAGGCCCCCAAGGCTGAAAAGTAGGTTCGATGAAGGACTTGGACAAGTACAAGGAGAAGTAAGAATAAGGCAGGATCCTTGGTCCACACTGCTGTGGTCTGGGTTGTTGATTATGCATGGTAATCCTTGTCCACGTCCGAAGTTTGTTTTGTAGACACAAATAAGGATACCAATGGGAATAGGTGAATATGGTCACCCGTTGGCCATTCTTATCGTGTTTTTGGGCCTGATAGATTAGCATTATACACACACTCATTAAACTTTTAAAAACTCTCAACTTTGCATGAAGAATATCGAATTTTACATGCATGTGCTGGATGCTACGATTGGAAAGCTAGGCCATGCCATAAATCGTGACGACGTCGACAGTAAAAGGGCCTCGAGCATTGAAGCCATAAGCACGGTGCGTCGCCAGAGGTGATACACCGAAGCCAGATACACGCCACGTATGAAAAGATAGGCACTGAAGTTTGGTCAAGTATCGTTACTTCGTTTTATCTTGGCTGCTCTGACCCCGATAATCGTAAACGCGTGATGTTTCACATCCCCATTCTTCACATTAATCCGACCGGACCCTTCCCATTACCTTGAGCTAGTAGAATACTAAGCAGCGCACTTCAATACTCTGTCGACCCTTCGCATCAGGCGGCGTAGCAGGATCAACAAAAGCAGTGTGAGGAGTAAGTCCCGCCAACCCTTCTTTGCCTCCAGGCAATCCTTGACTCCTCGAGTCGAAGCACTTGATCAGCATGACCTCTTCTGGAGTCATGTCCTTTGCGTAGTAAAACTTGTGCTTGTCGTTGGGTGCGACGGCGTAGGTTTCGCCTCTCACATCGTATCCTTCGGTCGAGGCGAATGTTGACTCGTCTGGACGCACCTCCTTTCCACGGTCATCATCATCATCACCGTCTTTACGCTTGGGATAGAGTAGATCGACGCTGATCAGGTCTTCTGGTTGCGTGGTCCTCCAATCGACCACAGCCAGAGGGAAATCGGTGGCAGGGTGTCCAATCGGTCTCCAGACGTTGATGATCTGATACCGGCCCTTGATCAGTTCCTCCGCCTCAGAAGGCTCAACATGGCGTCTGACTCGGACTTCAGCTGCGCCGGGGGTTTGATCGACGTGAAGTTGCTGCACAGGCTGACGAGCGCTGGACTTTTCTCGCTTTCGGATGGTATGATCGAAGATGACAACCTTCTTAATCCCGGGGATCTTCTTTCGCAGCAGCTCCTCAACTTCGGCGTAGTATCCATTGCGAACGGCTTCATCGTCGGCGAATGCGGTTTCCTTGGCAGGAGATGTGAAGACGTCAAAGCCAGAGACGTCTACCCCGAATGACGTGGAGCGGGCTGCTTCGCGGATATTGATGACGGAGCGCTTTTTCTCTGTGCGCTTGAAAGAGGTTTGGTCGACGTCAACCTTGCTCCACGGCTTGACATGAGATCCGTCTGCGCCAACACTTGACGCTGGGTCGATGTACCTGAAGACTCCGGTCGTCATTGTAGGAGTGGTGTAGGTTGATGCCTGTCGATTTGGTCGTTCTCGTTGTAGTCTAGGGATGGGAATTAAGCGAGAATCGGGTCTTGATCGAGGCAAAACAAAGCATTTAAATCCCCTCATTCGATTCTCGGTGAGTTTTGTAAGGACTCCGATTCTTGACAGCAGGTTTGGTGGTTTCTCTTTATTTGTCATCGGCTTTGGGTGGTTCATTTGTCAGCCTGCCGCTTTGATTTGGCGAAGCCTGCGGGGTTGTCTCCGCTGTTATGACTCCATCAGAGAGTGGGATGGATAGCTGAGAATGCCCTCATTTTTGTTAGGGCTCCATCAACCTCAAGGCGATCGAGTTTTGATTTCTGTACAGCTATATCCGTGATCAAGGTAAAGTATTGTTTGCACGGGAAGCTTGATCAGGTGTAGTTGCGCTTATTTGTACCTCTAACCGCGCTCAGCGGCATTGAGTGAATGGTTTGCGAGAGTGTGGCAAGACCTCTGCAAAGAAGTATCTGATGAGTCAGGAATATAAGGTTAATAATGTCCCATTCTTGGTAATCGAGATCCAAGTTTTTCATCCTCATGATCTGTTGCGGGCATTCCTATTTCGGGGATTCCGCTTGTGGCTGGTGGCAATCTTGGCAACTCTTGCGACTCACCTTGATAATGCTGCATTTCATCTTAGGGGAAAGAAAACCATCCAATTGCTCTCTTCCTCGGTTTAATTGTATTAAGTATCACTTGATTTGATAGGTAAAGTCGTTATCTGTGGAAGGGTCCTGTGATATATCGACCAGAACGCGTCGACTGTTCCTCAACTCATTATGGAACGACAGTCGGGGTAGATGTTGTTAGGCCACACAATGCGAACGTCTACTAAAGGGATACAATAAACATAATGTAGCACTAGAAATACATGTTCACGAAAAAGCATTAAGTGAACATACCAGAGTACTAACTGCTCGTTCTCCCGCTGATTATGAACATGCCTTTGTTCCTGAGCCCTAAATGTTCACGCCGATAAGAATTCGGACCAAATCTCACTCAGCAAAAGGAGAACACGATGGAGACAGCGAGAGAACAGACCAATCCTATTCAGTTTACCTGTTCATATAAATTAAGATTCAGAACCGCTCTATCTCCCATGTGTCAACAGCATCTCGTTGTAGACCAACTCCACCTTATCCAGCTCGACTGACCAACCAGTAACAATGGATAACTCTGCTATGGAAACAGCCATCTCCTTCCTCGGGGACTTTCCCAGGGGCGTGCAGCTAAAGATCATTTATGAGGCAACTAAGGGTAAACTGCCTGATCGCAAGAACTCTCTTCGCCGGGCTCTGCTGGAAGCAATGGATGAGCTCATCCCAGAAAACACAATTGCATTTCTCGGATCGTTTACCTACCAGTCAGTCATCGAAAGGATTGAGAATCCGGCTTTTCCCATGTCCGAACTTGTAAAAACTACTCTAGAGCAGAGTATTCGGTGGTCGAACAAAAAGGCTGACATGGAGACGACGATTTCTTTCCTCACCTCTTTCACACGTCATCGCCTGGCCGATATCATCAACGAAATGTCTTCGGCTGATGACATGCCTCTGCACAAGGCTCTTCGCCGCGCGAGGGCGGCTCATTTACAGCATTATCCGTCCGCCGCCAATGACAACGAAGAGCCTGACCCCCTCTTTCATGTGGGAATTCTTAACGGTTATGTTGCGACGTTGAAGAATTCCGTCAACAACGAGTTGAGAGTGACCGGACATAACTTTGGAACCACTCACACCCGATTTCCTCTTGTGAACCGTCAGATCAAGGGCCAGTATCAGACTCCTCTCGTCAGAATTGCGGAGCGGTTTTACTGTGACTGGGTCGATGCTGATGCTACACTACAGGCCTTCGAGTTCCTGCTTAATAGAGGGGCCAAGGTCAATAATCCTTCAGCCTCTGACCTGCCTGAGTCTTCGGTGTACTACGTTTCGTCATCGATGCTGCCAGTGATTGACCACTTGACGGAGATGATGAAGTGGACTGTTAGTAGGGCAAGAGTGGAGACGCTTTGCAAGATGGCTGAGCTTGCGTGCCAAAAGGGGGCAATCCTCGACCTGTATCAAGATCGTTTCATGGTCAAGGGCAGCAAGTACGGGCTCAAGAAGCTGGCTCAAATCAGAATAAAGCGCCCGAATAACCTTATTGAGATTGCCCTACAACCTCAGTGCCCTCCAACGCTGCTCAGACTGTTCCTCGAGCAGCAAAGTGACGGGCTTTTCCCTCTGTGCAAGGCGGTCAAGGTCTCGCGTCGCTTCAGCCCCAACATGCCAAGAGGCCATCACCGAGCTGTGACTAACCTCGAATGGGTCATGACTTGCACCTACCATGAACTCATGGACCGATCAAACGTTCATGGTTATAAATACCGCACCGAGGCTGGCGATCTGTTTATCCGAAAGGCGCAGATGATGATGCACACTGTCGTTGATGGGCCGACCTTGGAAGGGCTGCACAAACTGATTCTTGCTATAGAGAGCATTAAAAAGGGGCTCGAGGCGAAACATGACGATTTCGAGTCCTTCAAAGCCTATAGCTGGTATGTCCTTTGCGATGCCATGTCATATTTCGCCAACCAACCCTCTCAAGAAGAGCAGATCGCCAAGTACGGAGAGCCTCGACACAAATTCATCGTTGCCGACAGATGGGACCCTCGCAAGGAATGGATTCGCATGACGCAAATCGTTCCTGAGACTGCCGAGGATGGATGTGAAGAGTTTCTAAAATTTTGGGAGAACCTTGTCATCAGTAAAGGAGAAGGGCAGCGATGGTACGAAGTAGATGAGTCCAAGTGGTTCATGCCCATTGAGGAAGCCGAGGAGGCGTTTAAAACTGCTAATCCTGAGGTAGCAGCCTGGTTACACATGTTTTAGAAACCTTGCTTTATTTAATGTGGGAGAGCCATGGATCTAGTAGAGTGAATACATCTTCCAGACTTTGATACTTAAATAAATTTGTGTATGTGCACTTTTTTGGACAGCCTGAAATGCGCTGTATATTGACCAGGGATGCTGTTCAGGAAAGGATCCCTCTCAGACTTCAGGGGCTGGAACCCAAGGATGGCGCAGAGCCTCATTCTTCAGCCGAGGTATCGGTGAGCGAAACTGGCAGATGGAAAACGTAATCTTCACTCCAAAGTCTGCCCGAGGGACTGAGACCTACGTCTGCATGCTGCTGCTTTGGTTATGTTGGCCGGCCTCCTCTGTCACCCACAGCCACCTCGCCTTGGCCCGCAAACAAACAGGCTTTGAGCTAGACATGCACAGATTTACGCCTTGGCGGGGTTGACTTACGTGCCAAGCATGCCTGGTAACAACCGGCTGATAGCTCCGGGGCCACCTTCAGCCTCAACCATAGTCATGTGCTACCGAGTTGGCCACCGAGAAGGTCTTGTCTCACTTGGGTGTGGGGACAATTTGACAGACTTGCTTGGAAGCGACTGGAAGCTTTTGATAATGGCTCGTATTGACATGTGTTGGTGGACGGTCATATGCAAGGAAGCTGCAATGCAGCAACTCGAAGAGGGTCCCCTCGCGAGGACCTAAAAATGCAGTGAAACAAGCTAAGATTAAGGTTGGGTAGTAATGGACTCAGTTGTCCCGGCTCTGCGGTCATGGATTTAACATAGTTCTGACGGTGACAGCTTTGTTAAACCATAAGCCTACAATAAGCATTGGCCGGACCGGGTTGATAGTACATATATGCGTCTCCATTCTCCTCACATGAGATTGGCTCATATAACCTGTAGTCCAGTTGTTTGGGAAAAGACGCACATCTCAAGCTTCTTGGCCCTATCTGCTGGCTGCTCAGCTGTGTACTTGTTGTCTTGCTCTTTTGCCTGCCGCATTGCCCAGCCTGTCGGCAGTTCTATTCAGCTCAGACCTCGGTTATCTACTTGCACTTTGTAAGCAGGCTCCCAACCCTTCATTTCCATGGGGAGGGGGAAAGCGGCAGTACAAATCAGGCTCTGCCACTGATTCACAAACTCACCCAATCACAACTAACCGTTCCAGCCACGACAGGTCGCTTATATTCATCGGATATCTCATGGGAAACCACAATTGGCTATTTCGTGCCACGGGCAAGTTGTCACACACAATGTTTTCCCGTCTTGCATGAGTCTAGAGCCTCGAAACTGCGGGACGCCGTCACCGGAAGCACAGCCTCGTTTTCTCCCCCAAGGAGTAACATGGCGTCGTGCTGGCTGTTTTTGGCAACGAAAGACTTGCAGGGACTTGGCAATCATCATGAGTTCAACTGTCATGTGGCGTTGCATGGCGTCCGACATTTGCAATGGCTGCTCAGCTCGCGGTGAAGAGGCTTTTTTGCCAAGGAAATCCCCCCTCAATGTGCGGATTGGGCCTGAGATGAGTGCGGCATAACATAGAGCCTGATTTTGAGTTGCAGCAGCTGAGAAATATGTTGGAGAGCCTGGTTGGTAAGAGCTGAAGCAGCGATCCGAAGTTCTAGTCTTAAATAGCACCCTTTCAAACTGCTCAAGAAGACATTTGGTGCATGCTCCTCAAGCACCTCTTCAGCCAGTCACTCAAGCCCAGACCGTTCACCAATTCAACATGGGCACCGAGATCTCAGCTGCCCCTCTGGGCTCTCCCACCGATGGCGTAAGTCCACCATCGCCGGCCCAATCACCTCAGTCGACAGTTCTAGGCTCAGGCCTCAACTCGCCATGGCTCGACCCCGCGAGTCCCAATCTAGGGACCTCTCCCATCCTCGATCGCAAGCGAGCCAGCTTGATGGGCCTTCTTGGCTCGAACCGAGCCGAGCATACAGATACTGGTCTGGGTCTGTATGACTCCAGTCAGGAAAAGCCGCGTCCTCCTGCAGAGGAGGACACTCTGTTCCAGAAGGTCAAGAAGAGCAAATAGTCCATGGTGCTGTCCCTCTTTGTTGGGATTGTCGGTGCCCTGGGCCATCACTTCTTCTACGACTATCTCAAAGGCCGAGATGCTAAGTACCAAGAATGGTATTTCCGTCTCTGCCAGTTCATCTCCTTCGTGTCAAAGGCTGGTTTCGCTTTCGCTGTGTTGATGGCACAGCAGCAAACGGCCTGGAGAGCTGTGGCAAAGAAGGACTACTCTGTCCATGCCATTGATTCCCTCTTTGGCGCTTCGCATAGCGTTCTGGAGCTCTTCTGCATAGAGGCATGGAAGAAGTCGTGGTGGGTCATGAGCCTAAGCCTCTACATCGCGATAAGCCTTCTCGTCGTCATCTTCTCGTCGGCCACACTCAGCGTTTCTCTCGGCATGACGGAGGAGAGAGACGCCAAGTGTAACTCAGTCCGCACCCTGAACTTTTCCCAAGAATCGCATAACGAATGGGATAATCCCAAACGAGGCGAGAGCGATGGCTTGATTAGTATCTCTCTCTCTACTTGGGAAATAACTGGGGAACGAAGTGACAATGACACCGTTGAGTACTGGGCTTTGCCCAGTACCCAGTTCCAAGGCCTTGCCAACAAGGTCTTTACGGGAAACCAAGCTGTACAGAGAGACAACGTGGCTGAAGAGGCCTGTGGGAGTGGCTGGAACTGTTCAACTGTGATCAATTTCGTTGGCCCAGGATACAAGTGCGATTCCGTTACCCCGAAGTCGGGCATCTCTATCGATGACTTTGCAGGAGTCGAAGCCCCGTTCAACATGACTGAGCTCGCTCCCGAGGGAAATCACACCTACTTTGCCAGGACGATGGAAGGGGATTACGGTGACCAGATTGCAATGGAAGACGGTAAACCCAATCGACCACCCCCTTATCCCCCCAACCTTGGAGCTTTCAAAACAGAGCCCATCATCTGGCTCGGATACACCACCGTTAAGGACATCAACAAAAATCAAGCCAAACACAAGGGTGAACCAGGATGGGAGGAATATACACCTGCTGTGCTGGCCTGCGAGCACTACGTGACCAATTATACGGTGAACCTCACATACGCCGGCGGGCTGCAGACGTACAATGTGACTCACAGAGGCTACATGTACAAGGTCATCAACACGACATATAAGGAGACCCTTGATGTTCCTACCCCCGATGGGCTTTTGAACGGCGTCGTTGCGGTTCCTGAGGAGAACTATATCTTCCCGACTAAGGAGAACATGGAGGCGTACCGTCTCACAGCTACCTACCACTCACTTGGCCAAGTTCTGCGAAACATGATGAACGGGGAGATTAGGCTCCCGAATTATATGACGAGGTCAGATGTTGTTTTGTCCAGACTGGTGCATAAGCGCGACTACATCGCCATTCCCAATCTCGAAGAGGAAGTCCGCAGGCTATACGAAGACCTCCTCATCTCGCTCCTCTCCTACCCCCAACTGCTCGTCGTGTCTTGGGCAGGCAACGACTCGAAGAGCTCAGGGATATTACCCGGTGGCCCGTCGTATCCATGCTACCGGCATAAACTTGTCAACAAGTTTGTTTACAAGTGGGAAGCCCTCCTCGCTGTCTATGTCATCTCCTTTGCCATTGCCTTGGCAGCTGTGATATCTGGGATTATGGCCATGCGTCGGGACGGAGTACATGAGCAGCGCGAGATGACGTTTTCAGAAATCGCTGGAGCGACCAAGAATCTGAGATTGGACCAGCACAGGGATAAGAAGACCATGATTAAGTGCTTTGATATGGGAAAGGGCCCTTCGGGTCGAGTATACGAGTTTGGGCCTCAGGATGGCGGTGAGCAGGATAATGGCTCAAGGCCAGCTTTGAATGGCAAGCCTGTAGCCATCACTAAGGAGACGGCAGTCTGATATGTTGTGGTGTTGCTTGGGTGTCGCTGCTTGTGTCTTCTTGGCTGTCAAGTAGGGGCTTTGGAGGCATAGTTTCTCTTCTGTCTCATATCCTCATGATTGGTTATTTCTTTTTCATCCATCCGTTTCTTCATGTCTCTTCCAGCCGCACGCTTAGGTCACCACGTTGCATACGTAGTCCGTACCGTGTTGTCAGTAGTTAGAATCTTGGGCTCCTGGCTGCTTCTATTCTTCATCCCTCGTCACAGGGCATTAAACGAAGTCATCTCTACTGCTCCCCCCGACTTGTCCCTGTTATCATGTTGAGCAATCATAGCCACATCACCGTGATAAGGGGACCTGGATACTAGCATCATCGCAGAATGAACAATGAAATTTGTTGCTTATCACGAAGTACATTCGGGCATATGAAGCGGGAGGTGGTGAGGAATGATTCTTTTCCCGGAAGCTCCTCATATTATCTGGGCGTCTTGACCCAAACAATCCATCACGCTGGAATTGCTGATCCCTTGATACGCCAGTCTTTGCCGTCAAACGTTCCTCAGTGAATTATGATGGTTTTCAGTCCGTCATTCAGCCGTACGCCGTCTTTAGCTGCTGCTGTCAGGGGAGCTCGGCCGTCCATGAATCCATGAAGATATGCGCCACCCACCCACTCGCAGTGATAACCGGCCACTGAGCCGGTATCCCTTACCCGCCTGAATATCAAGGGCACACGAGATCTCGGCAATCCTATCCCCAGGTAACCCTTCTCTGTTAAAAAGGGTCGCAGGTGCATCCCATGGGAAAAGAGTGAACCATATTCAGCCGCGGCGGCGCTCGGAGGCTCAGCAGAGTCATCCACGGTGGACATCCATGCTTTGTCACCCCTACAGAATTCATCGAATTTATGCTTCAGTTCATTCCATTGGTGGCGATCTTCTCCGTCAGACGTCGCCACTGAGTGGACTCTCTCTGGAAACCACTTTGCGAAACCCGGACCGAGAGCGGACGGTTTTTTTACAGGGGCACGACGGTCCTTGTCAGTGTTGGTGATGAGAGTTCGCCAGAAAGCCTCTAATTCGTCTTCTCCTGTGGTTGGGTACTGGGTTGGGAGGGACAGCAGCATCTTCAAGAGCCGTGGAAACGGGCTCCCCTTTTGGATATCGTGTTTTGACTCTCCCCGGAATGAAATCTCATCGACTTTGAGACTACCAATGGAAACGGTCAGGTCGTTTTCGCTGACGACTGCAGGCCACGTGCGTAACTTCTCTTCTCGGGAGAGATCCGTGTCTGGCGGGGTGAAGCACGCGTCTGCGCAATATCTCTTGTACCCAGTAATTCTAAGACCGAGGGGCTTGCGGACACTCCAGTCGGACACCCAGGATGGGAGAGGATCGTTGCCCATCTTCACATCTTGGAAGGATCTGCCCTCAACGCAGGATAGTATGAGAAGTTCCTCGCAATCGCGGAGAAGTTGAACGGCAATCTTGAGATACGTCCTCGCTGGGCTGCAATCCTCTCCGTATCTGGGGCGCAATAGGGGCATCTTTCCAACATCGACCGAGTCCTCTATGAGCCCAAAGAGAGCGTACACTATATCCTCCATGTTTGTTGCCTCGAAATCACGGGATCGGATAAGCGTGTGCAAGAGAACATTTGTCCAATGTTCCGTTGCAATGGATTCTCTCGTTGCCTTCAGAACGGTTGGGATGCCGTAGTTACGAGCCGTGTTATGTGATCCCATGTCCGTAGCGAGGTTATTGAAGCGTCCTCTCCAATCACTGGTGGAAATGTTGTGGGATGCTTGGCAAAGCACGCTCCAAACTTTTTGATGCTCTCCGCAGCGGACAGTGACATTTTCTGATAAGACGAGCTCTTGGACTATCCAAGATCTGTTCCAATATGTCCGATCGAAGAGTTTGACAGCCAATTCCCAACAAGACCCATCCCCATCACCGTTGATCGAGGCACTGTGGTTGGTGGACGCCGACTGGGTCCCGGATAGTGGAAGGGTCGGGAGCTTGGCCAGGTGATCCAAGTGGTCGAACGCTCGTCTAGTATGCGAGTCTGCGTCTCCGAGCCACGCAATGGTGCACTTCGCTGACCGGTAGATTTTGCCCGTCATGGTGCTGACTTGGTGGATTAGCTCCTGGGAATCCTCTTGATTATACATATTGCGTCAATCCAGAACTCTTCCTCCTTCAGCTTCTTATCCCTTTGCACCTCATGCAAAAAGCCCGAGAGATTCTTCGTAACCATTACATTTCTATCGTTGATCTGGATAGACAATACCCGCTCGTTGGTCATTGATTTGAAGGGCTGCTCGTCCAGAGGCTGTCCCCATCTATACGAGACGGCGTAGTAGCTGGTCGACTTATCGGCCAAGCTGGCAACGCTCAGTTTCCATTTGGCCTGGATGACGTTTTCAGTCGAGGCTTCCAGTGAGACTAGGCGAATCTCATTGGGCTTGAGGGGAAGCCCGGAATAGTCAAGAGTCGTCATTTGTTGGGCGGACTAGAGTTGGTGAGGAGTGACAAGCATTGGTTGAAAGCACATCTCAGGGATCGATGGGATATTTTCAGGGACCAACACCACTCAGCAAAAGCAAAAGGCAACAAAGCAAATAAGACCTCGACCCTGTGAGTGGAGGCTTGGACGGAAATGGAATGGTGCTTGGGCACAACTATCGACCTGCATGGCAGCCTGACAACGCCTTCAGCTCTGTTGGTGACCGACGTTTGATTGCCGGTTGATTGGTGCGGGGACATCCATATCCCATTATCCAGCTATGTATGTCCAGGATTGCGTGTCTACCTACGCAAAGGCGACAACTCTCTCCCATCCTGCCGAGCGGAACCAGATCTTGGAGAGCGCGTCTTATTACGCGTTCTTGCCAATCTTTGCCTTGAAACTGCTCGCTCAGAGGTGAGGGCAGCCCATCACAGCTCGACTTCGCCGCTCTGTATTGATGCATGCCAGCCACTGGTTGCACTGGTCTCTTGCGCCTACCATCATGTCGGATTCCACCTGCAGCTACCGATTCTCCTCTGAGGGGAGCCGGTTTATCGACTATGTAGAGGCTGCTCGCGCATGTCCTCAGTCCAAGCTAACCACGCAGCCCAACCTCGGCCTGCTGGACCTCGTACACGAGAGTAACAAAGGCTCACCGGGCGAGAGCCAAGGCTGGGGTGGGTTTGCTCGCTACGTTCGACACTGCAATGACAAGAGTGAGCCTGGCGTGTCATACAAAGTATTGTTGGTGGTGCGACATGGCCGTGGCGTCCATAACGTTGTGATGGACGAGGTTGGCTCAGCTGAATGGAAGGTAGTCAGCACAGCCTTGTTGGCCTGAAGATTGACATGCTTGAGAAAGCAAGGCTGACATAAGGGCAGAGACACTGGTCTAAATTGGAAGGTGATGGAAATCGAACTTGGTTCGATGCGGAGCTGGTTGACGAAGGAGTTGAGCAAGCGAAAGCCCTCGGCACCTCATACATGGAAGGCGTCAAACACATGGACTTCCCCGTCCCTGATACCCTATACACCAGCCCACTGGCCCGATGCCTCGAGACAACGAAACTCGTATTCAGAAACGTGGTGGAGGGACAAGGGAGAGCCTTCAAGCCGGTGGTGAAAGAACTCCTCCGCGAGCGCCTAACCGACCATACATGTGACAGGAGGAGAACCAGCAGGTGGATTACGGCCGCTTATCCAGAGTACGAGCTGGAGACTGCTTTCGCAGAAGAGGATCTACTGTGGCATGCCAATCGATCAGAGTCGAATGCAGAGCATGTCGCCCGCACGCAGAAGTTGCTTGAAGACGTTTGGAGTCAAGACTCGGGGGTCTTTATCGCCCTCATCACCCATTCGTTCGCGCTCTCGTCGATACTCGAGGTAATTCATGCACCCCTTTTCCGAGCAGGAGAAGGCGTCATGACCGCCTTTTTAGTAAAAGGACAAAGGCTAGGAATGAGCTAGGTATTGAGAATAGAGTATTACTACTCGTACCACACCAAAGCTAATCGCATTACATGACACCATGACTAAAGAGGCCATTTAAGAAGATATTAGGCGCGCATAGAGTTTCATATGGATAAGAATATTAGAGGGGATACATTTGTAGCTACCTATTGTATGTTGTTGCTTTCTGAGTCCACGTTGGTTAAAGGCCTTTGAAGGCCTTTGAAGCAAGAGGGGTTACGTATGCTATAATGGATTTATATCAGGTTTAGGCCTAACTGTCATACCCATCGGCTGTGATATAAAGATATATTATAGGTACTAGTCATGCTTTTTCTTCTGCTTCCATTTCAACCCTATTATTACGCTGAGCAATCAGGGTAACATTGCCGTCAAAATTTGCCGTCGTGGCGGCCAACGGGGCCTCAATGATGTCACACCCCTGGATATCCGGATATACGGACCCCAGCAACGGAGTTGTCGCCGAGCTTTTATATCCGAGCAATCCGTGCCCAAGATTGTGACAATTTGAGTTTCTCCTTAATAACAGCAGCAAAAGCTTCAAAATGGTGCTCACGGGGCGAGAGAAAGGTGAGATGCGCGCTCAATGCATCAGGTCTATGGCTAACATTGGCGCAGACGAGCGCATCAACGATGAAGAGGCCATCTCCCAGAACAATGGCAACACAACGCCCGACGAGGAGGAGCTGGCTCGGACAAAATCGGCCGTGTCCATCGCCGAGACGTTCTCGTTGCCTCATGAGATACTCTTCATCTCGACCATTTGCATGGCCCAATTCATGACCCAAGGCGCTCTCGGAAACTGCCTCAATCTCTTGCATGTCATTGGCGCCTCATTTTCTTTGAGCAACCCTGCAGAACTCAGCTGGTTGATCGCCGGTTACAGTCTGACTGTTGGCACGTTCATCCTTGTCTCAGGTCGCCTGGGAGATGTCTTTGGCTACAAGCGCCTGTTTCTGATCGGATTTGTGTGGTTCGCTTTGTGGTCAATGATCGCAGGCCTTGCTACATATTCCAACCATGTCCTCTTTGTCTTTGCAAGAGTCTTTCAGGGCATCGGTCCGGCCATCGTCATGCCCAATGGCTTGGCGATTCTCGGAGCTTCGTATCATCCGGGCCCCAGGAAAACACTCGCGTTCGCTCTTTTTGGAGCTTGCGCACCGGGCGGCAACGTCTTTGCTGCTGCCTTCGCCGGCCTCTTTGTCAAGGATCACGAAGAATGGTGGCCTTGGGCATTTTACTCGTTTGCAATCGGTCTGGTTGCTATCGCCGTTTTCGCGACATGCATCATCCCAGACCCCCCTCACAAGCTGTCCTCGTCGAGCATGACATGGAAGGAGATTCTGGATCAATTGGATCTCCTGGGTGCGACAACCGGCATTACAGCTCTGGTCCTCTTCAACTTTGCCTGGAACCAAGCACCAATCGTTGGCTGGGAAACACCGTACGTCTATGTGCTCCTCATCATTGGCGTTCTTCTGGTCCCCGTCTTCTTCTACATCGAGCTACGCGTTGCCTCAAACCCACTCATTCCATTCGACACTCTGACGAGCGATGTTGGCTTTATCCTGGCTTGCGTAGCTGGTGGCTGGGCTTCGTTCGGTATTTGGATCTACTACACCTGGGAATTCTTCCAGCTCTTGCGCGGAGGGTCACCGCTCCTTACAGCCGCGTGGATGAGTCCTGTTGCTATTTCAGGCGTAATAGCCTCACTTACAACGGCTTGGCTTCTACACTTTACACACCCCGCCTTGGTCATGTTGATAGCCCTCGTGTCTTTCACGGTTGGCACGATTCTGATGATGACGGCTCCCGTTGAACAATCCTACTGGTTTCAGTCATTCTTCAGTCTGATCATCATGACCTGGGGAATGGACATGTCTTTCCCCGCAGCAACGCTCATCCTGTCAAACGCCGTCAAGAGAGAACATCAAGGTATTGCAGCAAGCTTGGTGAGCACGGTTGTCAACTACAGTATCAGTCTCGGCCTGGGATTTGCTGCCACAGTCGAGGTGCATGTCAACAATGGTGGAGAGACGATGGCTGATCTTCTTTTTGGTTACCGAGCAGCTTGGTACATGGCTGTTGGGTTTGCTGGTCTGGGTCTAGGAATTAGCGTCATCTATTTTATTCGGAGGATGATGAAGGAAAACATTACAGGGGGTCGATAGATAGATACAGGGTGGTGATGGCTGGGCTTAGCGTTATCCACTGGTGGAGGCAAAAGTTGGGCATTTGATACATTTCAAGGCTATAGAATGGCGGTTACTGGTTTACTATACAAGACTTTAGACACTCAAGGTGGGCTGCAAGGCATCTCTCGATCAAAAGAGTCTAATCATCGTCGTCACTGTCATCACCACTGTCGTCCCCATCCCTGCCCCCGTCATTGGCACCCCCCTCATCCCCACTAT
>SSHR01000137.1:0-10725 GCA_006518225.1 Fusarium neocosmosporiellum | reverse complement strand
CTTCCCCCCCTCATCTCTCCTCCCTCCCTCATCTCTTCGCGATCGGTTCTAATTATCCCCTTCTCTCGCCAGGCACATTATTTTTTCCCTCTCCCATCAGACTTGCTCACCTTCTTAGTAGCATTTTATCCTCTCGCTGGCTACTTTGCCTAATTCATGGCAACTTCCGATCATGATTCACTCTCCCACTCCTCTAGGTTCGTCAAACAGCACCCTCTGGCGCCCTTTTCGTCTTCCCCCCGGCCCCCATTGCTCACCGACATACCCAGGACCATTGTTACATCCTACGAATCAGTCCCTGCAGAAACGGCGAGCCCGGATAGTGATGCCCCATGAGGAATGACTCTGTCAAGAGATCGCATCAGGAAGACCCCCTGCCTACCACGATTGTTCACCCAGAAGATCCCATGGATGTGCCCATCGCACGGGCTGTCTTCCAGGACTTAGGAAGCGCCACCGGCACATCTCACGCCCCTGATTGATTCTTCCTTGACTGCTCCTTCAAGAACCGGCTGAGAAGCTGTTCTCGATGTGCCGGCGGGAGCCACAACAGCATCGCGACTACTTTGAAGCAACCATCAACAAGTTTCGCAAGCCCAATGTCCTTGTTAGCAGGGTCTGGAGCGAGTAGGACGGATCCAAACATGTCATCGCCTTGATAGAGGAAGTTGCGAAGAAAAACGCCGGATTTAAACCCCATATCTTCACCCTTCCGGCCGCCGTCGCTCTGGCAGCCTTCACGGTCTCTGAGATACGAGGCATTGGGTCGCAGTCCAATAGCAAAGGCGCTTCCATGATTCGAGCGGAGGACATCTTCCTGCATCTGGGCAAGTCGACCGATGTGTTTGATCGCGAACAGAAGGGCGCCATTTGCCTAGGGATGCGTTCTATCAATGCAACAGCCAACCAAGACCTTGTCGTCAACCAAAGTCTGAAACGCATGAGGTCGCCTTTCTGGACCCCATTTCACGAGAAGGCTCACTTGGCCCTCCCCGCCTCGGCCAAGCCTACCAGGGATGAGTTTCTTGTCCGGAATAAGCACTGGCTTGACCTCCTTTCCCGTCTTCCCTTTGGCAAGGAGGCTGAGAGAACCGTCAAGGAACATGTACCACAGAACATTGACGAGAACACTACCCGACTTGTGCCCGAACAGTATCGACCCTCGCTATTCTGGCTTTACGGCTCGATCCCCGATAAGGCTCGGCAGAATTGGCTCGAAAAGAGTCCTCTTCCCGAAGTCATAGTCAATCGTCATATTCCTTTGCCTAGGATGGCTGAACCTGATCCCCTGCGCCGAAGTGCCAGAAAGGTCGAGGAAATCGCCTTCAAGCTCAAGGATACGCACCCTGTTGAGGCCGCCGAGCTCAAGCATGTATCAGACGCCATCTTCCTGTATTGCGAGTTGCAAGGCGAGACAGAGCGCGATGCCATAGCCAAGCTAACGAAGGTGATGGACCAGTTACGCCTATTTTCCCCAACTTCTCGACGGCACAGCCATGACAAAGATTATCGACGAGCTCAACAAGGAACAGCAGGAGCAATTCGCAGATCTTCGCATGCTTGCTGCCGGTGCTCAGAACGAAGATGGGGCAATCGCCCGTCAGATGACCGACAAGGAATGGCTTCACTGTTACCGCAACATGAGTGATATCAAGATCCAGAAGTGGATTGATTACTTTGTCGACCAATCTCGTAATGAGACGGTTCTTCCGGAAACCATGAAGGAGGTCATCATGGAGACGGGCGGCAAGCGTCTCTGGCGAGTGTTGAACAATGCCATGTTCAACCCGTCTTAGGGTGCTTACTGCAATGCGGTATGCCACCTGCCGTGACACGTTCTTTTTGTGAGGAGGATGCTCGACATAACATAGTCATCAAGGCCATGGTACGTTTTCCCCAGATGACTGACTGACGACACGTCAAGAAACAAAACAAAAGGGGCGACCAGTTTGATGGAGGAGTGGCGGCCGAAGTTGATTTTCTGTTCATATACCGGGTCGACGAGAAGATTGGAGGAGCCTGGGTGAGCAGGATTCTTTGGCTGGAACGGGCTGGCGCAAAGGGGGACTGGACGTGAAGTCACGGTAAGCAGACCTCGTAGCTTAGTCTTTGAATGCCACCCTGGTAGACTCATTTTCTCGTTTCCCGCTGTGACAAGCAACATTAAAGAAGAGCAGCCCTGTCCGTGGCAAAGCATGCATCAGACAGCATCCTTTTGTGCTCCGAGTGGTTAACGGCCCAGCCATAATAAAGATTATCGACGACGTTAACAGCGAACAGCGGAAGTAAATCGCTGCTCCCCACTATCGAGGAGTGGTCTGATATGGATACTTGCCGCCCACCAGACTGCCGATAGAATCGCCCCTTTTGACACTATAAGGGATCACATCGTAGAGATGGGTGGCAGGAGTCTTTGGCTGGACATGTCGTCCTGGGCCAGTTTATATCACCGCTCTGTAGCCCTGAGTCCTAATTTAGGGAATATCGCGTCAACTTTAGAAATAAAATTTAGCTAAATCTAGACTTTGATTTCCTTATTCTTAAGCAGAGAATAGCATAAGGGTGCTATAACTTCATATAGTTTATATTAGGAAATTATCCTCTTTTTAGTGCTAAGATGTGATGAGAAGACGATCATTGTGTTCTTTAATATTGTGCCCTATAACTCCTCTTGGAGACGTCATTGATACCAACAACAATGAGAAGACGATAGTGACCGTAATATTACTAGAAGAACCAGGCTACCATTCCTCTCTTCTTCCATGGCGCACCTACATCTAGTTTCTCTCGCCAGCCATATCACAACCGTGGGTATCGTATCCAATTGCGGAACCCCGTTTAAGAACACCCCTCTTGTTCACTTAAACGGGTTCCAGAGGGGACAAGGGTGGTGTCCATATCTTCAGAAAGCCGTCTCGGACCCCAGAGATAGCTTCGGTCACGCTCTTCAGGCCCATTCCAGAGGGGAGGGAAAGCTCCGGCTTCAAGTAATAGCGCTGATGACATATAGGCAAGGCCGTGGCCAATTTTAAATGGAATGCCAGAAAAACGAATCCGGTGTGATTCAGATGGGCCATCGGTCAGAAGAGGGTGTCATGGGGTCTCGAGGTTTGCAAATGAGCTCAGGTACCCGTTGTGAAGCGGCCAGCCCAGCAGCTACGCCAGGTCGATGATGGTATGGGATCACATTCTTGAAGCTATCTACATTTCTATTGATGAAAAAATTATCTAGGTTAAACCCGGACCACCTCCTTCTTGTGTCTACTCTTGGCTACTTGCATGTTCCACGGCAACACCAGAAGGCAGAGTAGCAAGCTAGGTCTGACCAGGGTGGAAGAACCAAAGCAGGGGAAACTGCTACAAAATACCAATTCAAGAAATTAAACGAGAAATCGCCTGACAACATGCTACAGGCAGATTTTGCTGGCTCGAACAAGCAGCGTGTGTACAAAGGGTAGTAGCTGTAATGCTACACACGGTAGAATGACGTCATGTGAACTTCTTCATTATCCTTCCTTTGTCCCTTTTTGAACCCCTCTATCAGACATCCAGAGTTGAAGCTTCTCGATTACTTCTGATTTTATTCTCCATATCAACGTAGCCTTGCCTTACAACCACCATATGAAGCTCTCCCACGATCCTCCCCAATCCAGGAACCGCCATCAGCCTTACGACGCTAATCCAAATCCGTCAAAACAGTAGCTTATCGGGTTCCAGCCCGTCTCAGCCACATCATCGGTGGCTCGTGCATGTGGCGTGAGCTCTCTCCTTCTTCACACGCCCCCTCCATCATATGCCAATTTACCACAAGTGCCGACCCAAAAAATGCTATGTTAGCACAAATTGCGCTATGAAAAGACGGTGTGACCGATAAAAGAGACGCGCTTGTTGTTTGTTGTTTAACGCGGTTGTTCGTGATTTCTATTTAATTTCCGCAAAAAGCCACAGGTGGAATGGCCAGTGACATTTCTCCGTGTGGGGCGTAATTTGCCCGGCGGCTGGTGACCTCTCGGCCGAGAGCCGCGGGTTGGAGGGTGTGCTACCCTATGTCGGCAAGTCAACGTCTTAGGATATTCAAAGTCGCGGCTTTTGCGCACGCAATCAACATTTTTTAGGCGCTTGTCTAAGTTTTCTATGTCTGGTACTAGTCTGGCATCAACATGGGCAGCATCCTGCAACTGACGGTGGCTTAACCCTCGCCATCAGCTGATGATGTGATGACCTCCAAGCTTACTCCTGGACTTATGCGGATCACTGCAACGTAGCCACCGCAACTCCAGACAGCAACAGCACAGATAGGGGACTATCAGGAGACACCCCTTAGGCATCGCTGATATGATGACAGGACGGACTCGGATGGCAACGATTCCACAGATGCGCAATGTCAGGGCGCATCCAAGCGAACTACTGACCAACAACGGTCCGAACAGAACACTTGCCGCCAAGGGAGAGGGGCCGGATGATGAATTCCTTTTCCATCCTACCTACGAGACATGCATACGACTACTACCGCCTTATGAAAGAAAGAGAAGAATCCACTGTCCAGGCCGTTGGACTAAAGGAATGCTCAGGTGCCGTGGAATTCGGCCGGTGAGCCACAACTTACCCATAAGCGAGGAATGCACGCGATGAATGAATTTAATGAATGTCACCAAGGGCCACACACGCACACGCACGCGCATATCGGATGCTTAACATAAACTAGTTAGCCAACCAAGGGGCGAGCGCATACGAGGAGAAGAGAGGGGGGGGGGCACATGCAACCTCCAGGGGTAAAGTAGAAGAACCCACCGGCATGAACCCAGCATCTCTTGTTCAATTAAACCAAACTCTGCTGTACCCAACAAACCCTATAAGCTTCTTTCCCTTAAGACAGCCCTACTATATCCCCTTGGCCCTTGCTTACATGCGCGTTTCTTCCTAGTCAGGGGCTCCGAGAGAAGAGGTTGGTCAACGGGCGACACCGTTTTGAAAGGCGGTGGATGGACCGTCTTTGATTGCGAGACCCGAGATTACACACTCCCCACAACGGGAAATTTCCCTGACGTCACCCTTTCCCAACCTCCGCTCCATTCATCGACGATCTAGATCGTTTTGCTAAAGTCGTCACAGTGAAGCGAGCGCGGGTGAACCAGGGACGATTGAAGATGACGACTACCATATCACATGCCGTTTATCAGTTGAATACGAAAAAAAGAAGTCAAGGAATGCAGGGAGATATAGACTTGGGTGAAAGAATTTTACTTCTTTTTTTTGTGCCTGTTACGTACAACTACCTATACACAGGACGGGGAGTCGGTCGAAGATATCAGAGAGGTACTGGCCTTCTCCGGTTGTTCCATAATGAGGCACATGACAGTACCAAATATCCTTCCCCCGGGACGACGTCCATCGATGCCTTCATGGTCACCCCAGTTATGCTTCGTCGTCCCTCATCCATCTTTCGAAAGAATTATGCAGACGTTGGGCTGCAGTCGTGAAGAGTAGGCCCGCCTCATCGTACCAGACCGAGGTCAGACTCCATCGTCCCTCTTTCAAAGCCACTCCATAAAATAAAAACCTCTTTCCCTGTCGTGGGGTATCCTTTTTTTCCATCGCGTACGGACCTGTACTGGTGTGCATTCTCGGTCTTCCCTGGTTCCGTTTTCGAGGCTGGCCAAGCTCCCCCTGTAGTAAATCTATTCCGTGAATCCTCGCGCAGGTCCTTTTTGTAGGTTCGGTATGCGGATCCCTTCCACGCCGGGAGGGCGAGTCGCACGCATCGGATCGGGGCCTGAAAAATGCAAACAATTGCGGAAATAAAAAAAAAATAGGGTATGATCCGCGTGTTCCTTTTTTTGGTGCCGCAAGACTTGGTGAGAAATTTTGAATTCGCAAGGAAAATAAAAGCAGTCGCTAAATGCCAAAAAAAGATGAGAGTGAATGAGAGAGAGATCATTCTGTTGTGCAGCCATGCAATGGATTCCAACAAATGCTAGAATGTCGGAGAAGGATTGATTGTGTAAAGGTTGTGTGTGTCGATGCCGCCAGGGTTGGCAGCCAGGTCAACAAGACCCAGTCGTCACGAGTTCCATTATTGGTTCATGCCGTGTTGGTTCACGAAGCCGGTGTATTGATGTTGTTGCTGCCCATATGCCGAGGCGTGGTGGTGAGGGGTTGGTGTTACTGGGCACCGAGGGGGCAGGCCGTAGCAGTCCTTGGCCATGTTGTGGTTGTTGCCCATTATCGAGTTGCCGTCAGGGGTGATCGGGGGAGTCAGGTATCCGTCAAACCCCATCGTGGCGCTGTGGCCTTTTTGGGGTGTGCTGTAGATGTTGCTGGTGTGCTTGTTGATGGGCTCGGCGTGCGGTGTGGTGGGATTCGCAGCTCGACGCGCGAGGTCGGCCTGCTCAGCCATGAACTCGGCGAGCTTCTGAGACACTCGAGAGTAGCTGGGTGTCGAGTACTTGCGGGCGAGGGTCGCCGAGGGCTGGTGAAGGTGGTGCGACAGCGTCAGCAGCGTCATGTTCTCTGTGTGATCCCACTCTCCATCGTTGACTTCGGGACGGGCGAGGATGGCTCGCGCGAGGGCGAGAGAAGATCGAGCCATCATCGAAGGCTTGGTGGAGACGAAGTCGCGGTAGTACAGGGCAATCTCGCAGAGGTAGGCCGCCATGTGCTCAACCTCCTGGTCGTCTCCCTCCTCCGTCACCATGAGCTGAGAAAAGAGGTCGACGGTAGGGTGGCCGATGGTCCAGTCGAGCGTGTTGAGGACGTGCATCTCCATCTGAGTAAACATTCCAGCATCGTAGAGTCCGCAGCACATGTTGTTAAGCTCGTGAATCTGAGGCACTCTATCCTTCTTGTCACCATACTTGGCAGCGATGAGGAGGGCGGCACATCCGACAAGCTGGTAATGTTGCTTGTACACCACTCGCTTTGAGCAGTACCGGTCGAGGAGGTTGACGGTGAGGAACAGGGTCTCGGGGAGGAGGGCGAAGGCGGCGTGGGCCTCGATGAGGAAATCGATGAGGTAGGGCCTCATGAACCACTGGATCTCGCGCTGCATGTCAATGAGGGAAGCATCGGGGAGAGTCTCTTCCTGTGAGAGGTCAGCAAACGAGGCGCAGAGTAATGCGCGGTGTTCAACATGCCTCCATCCGTCGCAGGTGCAGCAAGATATCCTCGAGGTACTCGTCGGCCGCTAACCGTGAGAGTTCGCCAGCAATCATATCTTGGCGTTGGCGGGCGAGCATCTTGATCGTCTCCTGAGTGGAGATTCTCGGATGATGGTCATCGGACTCGACGAAGAAGGAGCCGTCGTGCTGAGAGTAAGCCATGTTGGGTGGTTGGTGAATTTGTCAAATGGCGTAGCAGAGGTTAAAGGCTTGGTGGCTTGATGTCAAATGAGAGACGGGTCGGTTCGCCAGGAATCTCGTTGGTGGTGTGAAGGAACGTTTGGGTGAAGTGTGCAAGGGAGTGATGCACACCGAAATTAAGCTATTAAGATATTAAAGAACGTGATGGCAGAAAACGAAAAGAATGACCGTGGCTGGTAACGAGACCAGAAGCATGTAGAGGCAAGGAAAGGGATTGGGAAAAGGGGTCGTTTAAGACAAGTCGACTGAAGGGCTCTAGAAACGGGATGTGCGTCAGTACGAGGTTCCTTGCTAGCGTGCGGCATCTCGATTCTGCCAAGACAGTGCTAAATGGCCCGATGAATAGAATCGTGGGCTGTTGAAAGCGGCATCCCTTGGGTGATGGGGGAGGGGCTGGCACGAGGGACTGGGGCGATTGGCACGAGTGCCGTACCGAGGGGAGAGGGAGGCTTACCGCCGCAGCTCGGGGAGGTGGACAGCTCAGCCGGGAGATGAGACAGTTCCTGAGATTGTGTGGGAACAACGAGTTAACGTCTCCCACGGGGCAATGCTCAAGGAAGCTGGTGAAGCGTGGTGGTTGTGGAGAGGACGGTGGTATGCGGCAGAGGGACCCTCGGCATGCAGCTGGAAGGGGAGATTAGAATTACTATCTAAACTCGGGGTCTTCGACCGAAGACATACCTTCCTCACGCTCTTGACGCTTCGAAAATCGATGTCGGTCACCGGGTCAGGGTTGACGGGGTAGCCGAGTAGTTCAGGTGGTGGGATAATCTGAGGCTCCAAGTTAAGATGGAGCTATCGAGATTCAAGAATTCAACAATCCACAGTCGTCACTCGTCGTGAATCCTTCTGCCCTAGTGCTCGAAGTGTCGATGAACCAGCCTCGGGAAGGGCAGCAAAAGAGATCGTCTCGTGTGAAGGGAGCGGGTGCGTCGATAGGCGGCGTCGGCGGCTGGCGACAGGGAGTGGAAGAGACTGGAATTCCTGGTCGACGGACCTTGGAATTTGGCAATGGTCGAAAGGAGAAGGTCGAGTTTAAGGGCCAAGGCACCGGGAGGAAGAGTGAAATACCAGCAAAGGTGTTTTTTGATTCACTTTTCCAGTCCGGCCTTTTTCTTTTGGTTCCGTCTCACAACCTTTTCGAGGTTCGCCCTGACCTTTAATAGGACAGGAGATGGGGCTCTGAGGGAGAGGTGTCGAGTTGAAGGCCCTAGGGTGTGTGAGAATTCTCCTCGTCCCAAGCGCGTCTTTCAGGCCTGCTGTGGTCGAGTCAGGAGGGAAGACGTAACGAGAGATGAGGGAATGTGGTGGATGAGGGAGAGGGAGAGAAAGAGAGAGAGAGAGGAAGGGGGAGGATGCGGATGAAGAGGTAGGAGGAGGATGGAGAAGAGGGAAAAGGACTGGGTGAGAGGTACACGAGTAGTTTTAACGGAACAAGCCCAGCCCAGCCCAGGCAGTGGACGGGGGGGAGTACGCAGAGACGCAGCTAGACGCAGCGCAGTGTAGGTATCCAACCTTGGCTGGCTGGCTCCGTGGATCCATCCATCCATCCATGGATGGCTTGACCTTGGTTTTTCTGGGACGGGTACCGGTTGCGGGTACCGTACGGGGTCGCTGACCAGGTACCTGCGCGCCGGGCAACAGCTGGTGGAGGTACCTAGACGCGGCCCCTGCTAGGAGGCCCCCAGGAGTCACACACCCACGGTCGCGGTCGCACGCCCACCACGAGGAGCCACAGGATCCTGGCACTCCTTGGAGTGAGAGAGAGCTTGGCTTTCACAGCAGCAGCTCTCAACTCTCTGTAGTGCGGTTCCCTGTTCTGTCCTCGGCGGAGAATTGCCTGTGGGATTGATCTCCAGAGCAACTCTGGGCCGAGGGGGTGCATGATGCCTCCAGGACCGTCTGTTGTGCTCTATTCTGCGATGCACTGCGAATCGCCAACAAGACGCCTCTGCCTCACCACCTCCAAACATAACGCACCTCATCCAAGGAACGCTGCTCGGAGGCTGGGCTAGAGGAAGAGTAGTTTGGGCTCATCGCGGGCTTGATCTGGTTGCTTGCTGTGCTGAGCGGGAGGGGGCTTGGGGGTGAGGGCAGCGAAAAAAGAAGCAGAAAGCAGCCAAAAAAGCATGGGGCACGGGGGCGTGCAAGGTACGGCACTGTACTTTTGGCGGAGTGGTGGACGCCAATACGTACCTGGCTTGGCTGGCTTGAGCGTGTGAAGCGTGTATGAAGCGTGTGAAGCCTGTGCTGGCCCGGGCGAGTTGTGCCAATTGTGTCGTGTCGTAGCGTGTTCTTGTTTCTCGGCTGGGGAAATTCGGCGCACGCTGGGGCAGGGATCCGCGCGCGGATGTGCGTGTGAGACGGGCTGGTGCTTGTTGGATGTAGGTGAGTAAAAGATGACCGCGTCAACAGTCAAGGTGATGGTAAAGATGCAATCCGTTGGTGTTGGTGATGGGATGGCGATGGTTCAGGATGATGAGCATCTCTGTGGAGGAACTGGGAGAAGAGCAAAAGGCAAGAGGGTATTGAAGTATTGCTGAGTTGAGAAGTGTAGAGGAGCATTGGCCGAGCAGTTCGCAAAAGGCGGAATTTGCCCAAAGAGTATAATTCGGACTGGCCTTTGAAGCTAAAAGCGGAATCGGTGGCACTTCCGTGGTGAGATATAACCTCAGATTTCTACCTCAGATTCAGCGCCGCAGTATGCCCGCACCAAGCCGAATTGTTCCATTTATTTGTTGTCGACCTTATTTCACCCTCTTATGACCTCGAATGCAAAATAAATCAAGACCACGACATATTGTTTGTTTGGAAATATGCATCCAGCGGCCCCCGTCAGAGGCCTGCCTGCCTGGTTGAGCGAGAGGCCACAGGCGGCCTTGTGTCGGTCCATGTCTGATATTGTGCTCATGTGCTCGCCTGGCGAGGTGCACTGCGCAGGCTCACCACAGATGGCGAGCCGAACTGTATTAGAGGTGACATTTGCATTTGCAGCGCACCCTTCCGTCACGGGGTCCGGGGGTTCTCACCTGTTTCTGTATAGCCATCATCAGAGTCAACACGCTCAAGACGCCGCCACGACCGCGACCTCGTTCCGGACCTGCCATAGACCCCGAAGCCATCGCCGTGATGTCGAGCCAGCAAAGCAAGGCAGCGTCCGCAGTAGCATTTGTCAGGCTGCTGCGCAGCGCAGCGTTGCGGTGCGGTGCATGATTACTCAAGGCAGAAATCATGACACTATTATCATCCATCACCGCTGCATTGATCTTGGGCCATGTAAAAGCAGCCATGGGTTTCTTAGATGCCCCTCTGACCTCACCGATGTAGCGAGATCTCTTTTCCGTGTACGGAGGCAGCTCCCAAAAGT
>SSHR01000136.1:0-19417 GCA_006518225.1 Fusarium neocosmosporiellum | reverse complement strand
GATTCTTCGGATTGGGCTGCGAGGCACGGCATGACCGGTGCGGAATACCAGGGCCAGTTCAATGTTCTCGTTGGCAAGGGCTTCCGGCTCCGTCTCGTCAACGGATACACCGTTGCGGGAGACGCCCGGTACGCAGCCATCTGGGACAAATCTGCGGGTCCCGCGTGGGTCGCTAGACATGGCTTGAGCTCCTCGGAATACCAGAGCGCGTTTGATGCTTTCTCCTCACAGGGGTACCGACTGAAGCATGTCAGCGGCTGCTCGCAGGGGAATCAGGCCTCGTATGCGGCGCTGTGGGAAAAGCCGACGACTAACATTACATGGGTTGCACATCATGGCATGACGTCGTCTGACTATCAGGGGCTTTCTGATAAGTACGTGGGGCAGGGCTTCCGTCTTGTTCATGTCAATGGCTATGTGGTCAAAAATGTGGATTATTATGCTGCGATTTGGGACAAATCGCCAAGTGGCCCTTGGGTTGCGAGACATCGGATGTCCTCGGCGGACTACCAGAATGAGTTTGATAACTGGGTGGGTCAAGGATATCGGTTGACGCTGGTAAGTGGATATACATTGAATTCAAATCAAGATATGTATGCTGCTCTTTGGATCAAGGAGTAGTAAGGTTTTGGATAGGTTTAAGGTACTTCGGGCGCTATTCTGAATAGGAGAACTTGAAGCGGAAATTATTGGCCAAATATAAATTATGACAAAAGAGGTACCTTACTATCTTGGATAAAAGCATCTCTAGTCTCCTTAGATATAAAATCAGTCGCAGCAAGGCTGTCAGTTGCTGTTCTGGTTATATATTCCTTGAGAGAGGATGCAGGCCCATTACAGACCAACACCATCGCGGTAGCCGTGTTCCGACGCACCGTACTCACAACAGGCAGCTTCTATCATTCATGTCGAGTAGCTGTTTATCCATAATCTCGGACGTCAGTCTGGTGGCAAAGGCTCTGCCACGGGGAGGCGGAGCAGAATGAGACCCATGCCCCAACTCATCAGCCCGCGACTTCATTGGTCTTCAGTAGACAAGGATGGACTTGCTTCCCTCTCATCTTTGTCATCGAAAGTTCTATCTTCTTCGCATCTTGAACCTTCTGTGTTGGAATGCGAGCAGAAGTAGACCACCCCTGAGTTGACTCGGTATGGGGGGTCGAAGCAAAAACTTCATATCGCGTGGGACTGTTTGGTTCGGTTGGACTTCCGGGTGTCTTGCCATCTGGGTAAAATTCAGGGCCCCATCCTGACCCATTTCTACCCTCCCAAGTCGACTGGTGTCCAGTTCCCGGGCGGCTTTGGGCATGGTCTGTTTCATGAGTCGGGACTTCTCGAAAGGCACGAGAGGTTGCTAACCAGTGCGATCTCCATCATCGACATAATCTGAGATTGGGTTGATTGGAGTATTCTTTGGACAAGAATGGCCGTGTTCCTTTGGAACTATATGTTTGAATGACAAGGAGCCTTGCTCTCCATCACCAGTTCCGACAGGAGAGCCGTTGTTCTTTGACAGAGGGGGAATATTGTGAAGGTTGGGAAAGAGCATTGCTTGCGATTTAAAAGAGCAGTGTGTATTTTCAAGACACTGAAGGACGCCAGGAGCAGGTGTAAGAGAGAGTAGCGCATGTTTATAACCAGTGGTACTTAGATGGTTACTTTGCTTTCGCAGACCTCCCAGGGGCCAGAACAAAGCCCTGGATCTTACAGAGACAGCTCGCATGAACATGGCCATGTTCATGGGCGCGATGGAATTCCGGATGGCTAGGCAGATTTAGGAGGCGTAGAGCAAGCGGCCTGGACTCGGTAACTTTGTGCTTGGCTTGGCAAAGGTTAGGGGGCTTACCATGTCTGGATGCAACTATTTGGAAAAGCTATGGCAGGAAACGCGTCCTTTGACAGTATCTAGAGGTTATCTACATATGACGGCGAACCTGTTATTGGCCGTTACGTATCCCTAGATGCATGGTCACTTCGGCATCGCCATCACCGGATGTGACCTCATGCGACACTCAGCAGGGCTAATAATACCTAACGGCGGCGCTCTCCGGTGAAGCCGGTCGCGGCCATCGTAAGGACCTGAATCGTGAAGCGAACTCAGAACCCCTAAAGTTCTAACTTCGACGGGGTCCCAACCGAGCGGCAGGCTCACCTTGCAACGTCAGGTGGCTCCCGCGGTGAGCATGAAGGCTTAGGTGCAGGAAAATCCAGTGACAATTCATTCATGATGACCTGCCGGTACGGATTCGCCGACAAGATGATGGCTGAGCCCCTTGTATTGACCGTTTGAACTCATGACCAACCTACACCGTTCATGCTGCGGCTCTTCAGTCTACCTTGTGGCCCGCTTGCCCGCAGATTCGTACCAACAGAATCCAAAACGCACCTACGAAACCGACTGCCCGCTCGGAACCTCCCCATTCCGAGTGATGAATTGATTTCGGCAGTCTAGAATGATCGTGATGCAGCTAGGGGCACCGTATCGTTCCTATCCGAGGAACAATATCATACGATTCCACCATTGCCGTGACAGCCCCGGAGACTAAGCCACTGATGGGCAGGTTAATGATGATCTCGACTCCTCCTCATTTTACAAAGTAGGCCCTGAAACTCGTACGAAGAGCACAGCGGCATAATGGCATTGGCAAGGCAGAGTTCTCGGAGATG
Organism: Fusarium neocosmosporiellum; assembly: GCA_006518225.1. NCBI lineage: Eukaryota > Fungi > Ascomycota > Sordariomycetes > Hypocreales > Nectriaceae > Fusarium > Fusarium neocosmosporiellum. Next base: position 16,750 of record SSHR01000136.1, on the reverse strand, counting down.
CCAGATGAGGCAGGTCTTGATGGCTGTTGGGCTATTCACACACGACGCGTCATTTCCCCGTTGGTCAGACAGCATCGGGTAGGAAGTTTCCGCTTAGTGAGTCTTGAATCATTCCTAATTAATGCAGGCTAGAGAGTAATAGCCCCTTACTGAGGGGCATAGCAATGGGAGCAAGAGTGGCGATGCAGAGAACGCTGGGAGTCTTGGTTGTTCAGCTGGTCAGGGAAGAGTACTTACACCAACCAGCAACAAATTACAAATCGGAAATGTCTCCGCTTAGGCAAACCCCGAAAGGGTGCATGACTAACGTTCCTGGCGATCAGTATGAGACAAAAGCAAGGCAGACTTCGGACTGGCCGATGAGAGCACGGGCAAATAGAAGTCAGGCGGAGCAATGTTGCACGGCAAGAGGGAAACTAACTTCGGCGGCTCCATAGATATCACCAGTTGAATCTGCATAATAGGGATACTAGTATTAACTTAATGACGAGGCTCGCGTAGAGATAGAGCTATTTATAGAGAAAAAAGATACCTAGAGCAGCTAAAGGCGTATAAGGAGGAGGTTACTGCTTGTTTTTATCAAGCAAGCGGATAAATAGAGCTTTCTGATGTGGTATGGGAATCAGCTCTAGATTGAATACAGTTCTTGAAACATCTGCGATCGATACCATCACAGGTTTGCATGCTGAGTTCGATGCATGGGGTGTTTACATTATTCCAGAATGTTGCGAAGGCTGCTGTCGCTACCTCTCCTTAACCCTAATATATTATAGACGGGCTTTATCTATAAAGAGACCACCTTCTGGGACGGGGCAAAGCCAAGTCCCCTCCAACTCAGCGTGTTGTCCGGTGATAACAGGCTCGGTCTCCTCGTCCGCGAACATTACAATCCCATCCCCCGATATTTCTCGCTTTTTCTTGTCGGGGGTAACGTATATCACCACGCCGAAGGCTTCTTCCGCCGTCTCGTGGAACTCGACGTCGTCTGCAGCTAGATCGACCTGAGATGTGTGTTAGCCTAGGGTACGGCCTTCAACCGGGGTTCCATACCCAGCTTGCAGTTGTTGACAGGATCTCTGATCTTTCCAATCTCGTTACATCAACTCCTGAAGGCATTTTCGTAGCGACAAACGATACTGCGAGAAGTAATGGTGATTCGGGTGGTGTTAAATGTGAGTAGTTGATAGATGCCCAAGCCAGCATCATCGCAAAAACACTGGGGTCGAATTAGACGAATGCAAAATCCAGCCTCCCAAGGATGCGTTGGACTAGAAACTCTGGCTTCCTTGTCGGCGCAAAGGACTACCTGACCTTGACGCCGGCCAAGCCCGGTGAGGGATGGTGTCAGAGTCGTAACCAAGGACCAACGGTAGAAGATCGAGGGGGCTATTGTCAAAGCTCAAGACGCCGGTTCTTAATAGTGCGTGGATTTGCCCTGCGCGGGTCCGAAAGAACCTCGATGGTGTCCGTAGTGTTGCCCAAAAGCGACGAGTGACTGACGATTTGAGCGGATCGCGAGTGTCAAAGATAGATTGTCGTCGTCTTAGAAAAAGGATGGCTTCGTGAGCACACGGTACTCCACGTAGTCTTCGCCGTTGATGCTGATGATGGTGCCATGGGACACCAGCTTGCCAGTGAAGGGACCGTTGTACTTCCTTCCGCTTGTACTTGACGCCGCCATAAATCTTGGTCTCTTCTACAGCAGCCTTCGTTCGTAGACTCTCATGACGCGCCCAGACGTTGTTGAGGCGCTGTATTTCTTCAGACTCATGGAATCGCATTAGGCCATCGACAGTCACGGCTGGGATAGCTGCAGCAGCCGAATTGATAGCCGCAAAACCTCCGCTGATTCTTCTTCGCCTGACGACAGAGGTGCGCTTCCGCTTCGGATAATGAGAGGCGACGGCCGTAGTCGCGTCAGGATCTATGCCCGCCTCAACAACAATCTCATCCCGGAGTTCGTCGGTCTTGCGGCGAGTTGAAGGAAGTCGTTCGTGAAGAGGCTGGGTTACGGTGGGCCGTACTCGAGATGTTGCTCGTGATGCGCGCCTTGGTGCTGACTTGGGCGATCCCCGGTCCGACCCATTATCTTCAGGAGGTTGACTTGGTGGGTGAATCTTAGAGCAGAACGTGGTATACAGAATGCACATCTTCTTCGGCTTCGGCTGCTCTGTATTATAGAGACACAGCTTCTCAGTCATGTGCTCTCTCATGCCCCTCGTGTCGAAGCTGCACCAGCAGCGGGTGCAAAGAGCAATCACAGTATGCTCAGGAATCGCGAAATCTATCTCCGTCCATTGATCGGCAGACTGGCATTTGCAGCACTTTCCATTATCCTCGACAGTTGAATCATAGTTCTGGCAGCTTAGAGAAACTTTCGACTCCTGTTTTTTTGGGTCTGTGACTCGGATGAGCCTGTGATGGTCGATAGCATGGGTGATTATATGGGATATTTCCTTCTTCCGGCGGCAGCATGGGCTGTGAGACGAATAGAGCGACGGTGAGTGCAACCAGAAGAAACAGGTCTCACAGGCGGTAGTGAAGTCTTCCTCTGTGAGCAATCGGTTCTTGGGATTTTGGGGAACCCCGCGGTTTTGAGTGGTTAACGCCAGACCACTAAGGCCAGGAGCAGGAATGGTCTCGATCATACTCAGGGTGCTGTTAAACTCCTGGCAGCGAATTGCGGCCAGGCAGGGATGACAATCTCGGCGTTATCGGCGTTATCGGCGGTCCTTTGAACCCCTCGTCGCCATCTTGGTGGGCAGCGCTTCTACTAATATGCTAAACTACGGCAATGTTGGGTTGGGCCATCTTCGCCTCTGCCTCCCCCTTTTTTTTTTTTTTCACTTCTCGAGCTTAACTTTACAGATCTACCCGCCATGCCTCAACAACGCCTCCCTGTTGTACAATGGTCGCAACGAAGAGAGTCGTCAATTTCTAGCGACTTTCTGGAGTTTTCCGGCCAGCAATTGGATGATCTACCGGTAGACGTAAGCCAAACGCCCAAATGCCCGTGATCTCGACCTCGCACCGTCTCCACAACCTCCTCCACCAAGCCCAGAACATCATGGGTCTTCTCTCACATGCCAGACGAGGAGGTAGAGACGAGATACTACAATCAGCGGACCGGAAAGAAGAGTGGCGCTGCAAACATTGTGACAAAACCTATGCCTCTTCAGGGGGTACCGCGGCTCCTGCAAAAAATCTCATGGACCCTCCTCCTGACGGTCACGGTCTGCCAAAAGGAGCCCGCGAATAGCAAAAGTTACAACTATAAGAACTATTATCGAACAAGCTCGTGCCGCGGCAGAAGAAAATCCCCGAAAACGCCGTCGGTTCAACGATCAATCCGGAGACTCGATCGACCCCGACCAGCTCGAAGTGTTCTCCATTCTGGGACCTCTCCCGATGTCGCATCCAAGGCCCGTATTTCCCGTAGATTTTCCAATGAAGCAGACTTGCTACCTTAATCGTGACGACAGAGAAAATAGATCGCACAGCGCATTTTATTGAGCAAATTTGTCTCTCCTGTCAGCACACCGGGGGGTTTGTCTCCTGGCCACATTGCAAGCAGCGACTCTGTACAGCCTGTAATGCTTGATAACGGCCGCAGTCCCAACATTTTCCTATCATCGGAGTCTCCATATATGAGTCTAGAAGTTCCTTTATGAATTCCGGAGTCATGCTCGCAATGTCTTCATACGCCTGTCTAACAGATGTGTTTCCCAGACCCTGCGGCAGATGGATCCTTGCATACTTGATGGCTTCATCCCGAAGATATCTGACATGACTTGGTGTCAGTGTATAAACATCCGGAATAGATCCAAGAAATTCAAGGATTTCTGAATCTCTAAGCCTATCCGAATACTTCGTTGCTGATAGTGATAACAGGACGTCGACGGCGTATTTATCTGCCAAAGAAACATTCTTGCATGGATTTGTAGGGCAGATATGTTTTGTTCTTCGATCTCTGATGTTGCCACAACATCGTAATCCCCGTTATGAAAGTAGTCAATCATCTTGTTGACAGCGAACAGAGAATCCTCGCTCATCTCGTAAGTGCTAGAAGAGGCTTCCTTGGAGAGATATCAGTCACTGGTGCGCGAGTTATACGCCACCCACTTACTTGGAATGGGCCAGTAAAGGCGGTGTGGAAAACCTTGGACTGCGTGTACAGGGCTGTTTTCCGAACATGGATTCTCTTACCCTCACAAATCAAGACAAGGAACTCGCCATTCTCGCCTTTCCTAAATTTAATCAGCAATTAAGGCTCGAGTCTAAAACGAAACAGCTATAAAATACCTCTGTTCGTCTTCCATAACCGTTGCAGATGCCATCGTTCCACAAGGTATGATTTCCTAGAAGCAGGGAGGATTTTCCGCCTGGAACCATATCAGGAAAATATATCGCGATTATGGCCGAGGCGGCAACCAATCGTCGGGTCGGTGTCTGTCCATCACCTTACCCCGCAACCTTAAAACGGCACGAAGAGATGCCAAGAAGGGTTGCATATACGAGGTGGCAAGAATTCATAGTGGCGTCTCAATATCGACATGTGGGACACTTTCTAGACGCGAAGCAAGCAGCCTTACACAGTTGAGAGTGCGCACTTCCATTGCCAAAGGTTCTCCGCCGGAGAGAAGGTGGGAATCACTTTCAGAGCTCGGAGAGACTTATCTTGGAAAATATGCCTCTTGACTAGGAATTCCAGAGAACTACCCACACATGCTATCAAGTGCCTGCCAAACAGCCTTTGACTTGACAGCACACACAATCCCCGAGCAATGTAATTCATCTTTTCTGCAGACGTGGCGTAGCGCATGATCATCTCATATGCCTTCCTCGAAATGTCCTCCATGACGTGCAATATCCTGAGAAGATCAACTGAACTTGAATGGACTGGGACATGGGTGATGTCTGCGGTAGGGTTTTCGGCGAGGCGGGTCAAAAGTTTGCACGGAAGCATTTGCTTGCCAACGCTGGTGGGATCTTGCGCAGCGAGGGGATACCGTAGAAACTCGAGAAATTCGGACTCTTGGCAAAGTGGACCTGATCAAATGCATGGCTGGCCAATGGCTGCTCTGGATATAAGGAGGGGATAAAAAAAGCCCCTGTGTGTCTGATTGGGCTTATTGGGAGCGTGGCTGCCAGCTAGAATGTTTAACGTGCATAATGGAGTAAAAAGTGGAAATGCCAAGAGTCCGAATTTCTCGAGTTTCTACGGTATTCGCTCGTAGCCGATGCTGAGCCGGCAACCGTTGCTGGGCTGGAGTCTGAGTGGTTGGGGGAGTTTGATCTGCTACTCAGCGACTCCTCAGCATTGTGCGGCACGCCGGAACTCCCGGATATATGTCCAGCCTGGACTCTCTCCCTCTCGCTGGTGTTCTTGTTCTTGTTCGGGGATATCCCTTCTCTCTCCATAGCCTCACGCTTGTGGCTGTCTGTGAATGTCGCAGATCGCCTGGCCTTCTGCTCTATTTCTCGTTGTTGAGCGTAATTCGCCCCATTCCCACTGTTTCCACAGCCTCCACATCCCGTCCAGACGGCGATGTCTTCTTCGCTGAAGCCAGTCAACCGAAGGAGTTCCCGAAGTCGTCCGTTCTCGAGCACGACCTGCCGTGCCGCCAGCTGTACCTCCCTCGTCGCTTGTATCCCTCCCTGTCGCACTTCTGCGAACCTTCGCTCGAGATCCGACATATATTCTTTTCGGCGCGCTCGGTAGCGACGCTTGTTTTCGGTCAATCGTATCGTTTTCGCCGGGCTGGAGGTCTGAGTTTTGCGTTGGTACAAGGTCAGCAAGGCCTACGTACTCGCTAAACTCAGGAATCTGTTCCTGAGCCGAGCTAGGAGGGCTCATGGCTATGAAAAGGGCGGATGCCGGAGATTTGCTACCCTTTTACTGGTTTCCGCCAAAATTGCCATCTGTATAGAGGCATCAGAATCTCTTGGATGCGTCAAAAAGGACCAGAAGATTGCAATAGTCGGATCAGGACGAATGCGGAATGTAATGACCGCCTCATTTCTTCCGGCCAATCACACCTCGGCTGTCAGTCCTCTGGGCATATTTTGTAAATTGCACCAGTCAGCCACACGATGGCGTAAGCCGGTGGAAACATTGCTAGCCGTCCCTTGCTAGCGCCCAGGTATTCCAATCACCGACCGTTAAGGGACGGCCAACCCTACAAATTCCGGGACCTCTGGCCATGGCGACATGCGACGGGGTTCCAGCGCCAGAATAAATCTCCCCATTGATGACATCCCCATCGGAGAGCAGTCCTCCTGCAGCCAAGGCCCGTCGATGCATGGCAAGTCCCTGAAGACGGACAGCCAAGGTCTCATTGGCTAATGGTGAGACAAGATTGTGTTACAGTACGGATGGCACCTACAGCCCCGTATGCTCTGAACAGGGTTCTTCGAGTTCCCGTTTGGGCAAAGCAAGGGTTCCAGATCCAGAGATTGCGGTCCAAGACCGTGACAAGAGAGGAGATTCGCCAATGGATTCTCGAGGGGCAGGAACCAGGCGAAGACTTCGTTCTTGTCGACGTCCGCCGCGATGATCACGAGGTAATGGGAGTAAACTCCTGGATTTCATGCTTGGGCCTTGTCATAACGTTTTCTTGGGCGGGACGATAAGAGGCGCAATTAACCTCCCAGCGCAGAGCGTACCCATCCATCCCGACCTTGTACGCGCTGTTCAAGGCAGCAGGGGTTAAGAAGACGGTATGGACATGCAGTATGTCATCTCGCACTAAGTATTCAGCATACTCAAGCAGGCTAACCTGCCCCAGCAACGTCTCGCAAGCGAGGCAACCAGGTTGCTGGGTGGTTCGCGGACTTCATCGGAGGGAAGGGTGATTCGGACATCGAGAGTTATGCGCTTTTTGAGGGGGTCCTCGGCTGGGCTACCGCTGGCAGGGAGTTTACAGACCTGATGGAGAAATACGACGAGGAAGTGTGGCGCAGGGATCATTCGAAGCACTAAGCTGTACCTTTTAATAGACAGGGTTGCTTAAGAAAGGTAGATCAGTCTAGCAACGCCTTGGTAATTTAAGGAAATGATTGAACTGTAGCGAGGTTCCGGCCCTTTGTCCCTTCGGACCCACTTTGAATCGTGCCTCTCATCATGGCTACTACACTGGTGCTTAGTTGTGATTGTGCCAGCCAATTAACGTTGCGGTATCCGTCTCTGAACCGAACGGTTTCCACCCTCGGCCGAGCTTCGAGGGGAATTAGGTTTGTGCTTGAGCTTGATCAGCGACCCGCTTTCTGATATCAGCCAATCGCGTTAAATTTGGTCTGTGGATCCGAGATGCGGCATCTTCAGGAACGGCAACTGCCGTCTTAGCCTACTGGCCAATCAAAGCTCTCCTGTCCGTCCATTCTGTCTCAATATTCCCGGGCGAGAGCTGGAAGAGCGTAGGAATTTACTTGTACAAAAGCCAGGCAATGCGAGCCACCCACAGCAGTCAGAGCTCTCACTATGAGTCACGAGACAAGAGGACTAGGATTTCTAAGCAATCGCAAACACCTTTCTTCCCAATGGCGGCCGAACTTACACCTTCGCAACCAGTTGCGACCAAGTTGCACGACAAGAAAGTGGACGAAGAGTCTCAGAAGGTTGACTCTCTCCAGCCCGACTGCACAGAACCCGCTTCTGACACACCTTGTTCCGAAGACGACCAGGGACTCGAGGATAACTCCAACGTCCCAAAATTATCATATCCGAAACTTTTCTGGTTCTTCTTCTACAACTTCGGCCTCTTCGCTTGGGGCGGACCTGTCGCGCAGATTGCCCTGATCAAAGAAAGGCTTGTGGTCCAGGACAAGTGGATCACCCTCCCTCGCTTCCAGCGCGTCTTCTCCGTCTACCAGATCCTGCCCGGGCCTGAGGCTGCCGAATTGTGTATGTTCTTCGGTTGCTTGTCTGCGGGTAGGATAGGTGGGATTATTGCGGGGATGGCATTCATCCTGCCCGGGTTTGCTTTGATGCTACTGGCTAGTTATTTGTATACCCTGGCTGGTTTTGAGAATAAGTACTTCAATGCTTCGTTTCGGGCTTTGCAGCCTATCGTCGCGGCAATGGTAGGGACCTCATCTATTCAAGCACTAAAAGCATCTTCGGTTTTCTGATTCTTACACTAAATTCCAGATCTTAAGAGCAACTCACAAGATAGCTGACCACTCCGTGAGAAAGCATGACACGAGGAAAGTTGACCCTTTTCTCGTGATTGCAGCCATCTGCACGGCGGTCAACGGCGCACTTCGCATAAACATGTCAGTATTCCCATTCCTCCAAATTAAACGCAACCATACTACAGATGCTTCTTGCCGATGCCCAACTCTGTTCCGGCGCTTTTAGACAGCACGCTGACTCCATTAACTCCATAGTTTCATCTCCCTTGGGCTCTACGGCATAATCTACACTTTCATCACCAGGCGCCTCTGGATCCCTGCGGCCGCGCTCTTCATCCTGCAATATGTCGGTTACGCACTCTATGTCGTCTTCCGCGGTGTGCCCTCCCCTGTGTCGCTGGCCCTCGGTATCGCTCAGACACCTTCGTTGATCAACCTCTTCGTGCTAGGCCTCGTGGCCGGCACGCTCTCGTTCGGCGGCGCGTATACGGCCATCCCGTTTGTGCAGGTCGAGGCCGTCTTGATGGGGGCGTGGCTCCCGCAGAGTGTGTTCATCGATGGCATTGCCATTGGGAATATCTTGCCGGCACCGCTGGTTATTTTTGCAACGTTTGTGGGTTTTCAGGGCGCGTACTTGGATGGGTCGATTGGCAACGCGTTTGCGGGGGCGATTATTATTACTCTGGGAATGTTTTCCCCTTGTTTCCTCTTTACCATTGCGGGGCATGAGTTGTTGGAAAAGTTGGTTCGAAACAAGGTAAGTAAAGCTCTGACTTGCTCAGCTCCCTCGTCACTGTCCCTTCCGTTATGAGCAGCTCTAGCAGTAACCTCGCTGACGGCCACCTTCCGGCAAACAGTTCCTCGCCAGCTTCTTTGACGGCCTATGCGGCTCGGTCATTGGTGTCATAGCTATCATAGCGGCGCAGATTCTCAAGGCCAGTATCGAGGGCTCTCTGGAAAGGGTGAAGGATAAGCCAATTGGTGAGGTGATCGACACAACCGCTCAGGTCGGCCCGGCGGCGGTTCTGTACATGCTTGCCCTGGCGGTTCTCTACAAGTTTACCAACAAGTACACTGCACTCTTGTTAGTTATCATCGGTGCGGTCGCGGGGCAGTTTGTCTTTGTAGACTAGGTGATGGACTCTCCCTGGTGTACTCATCGGGACATTAAATGGGCACTTCGGCCCAAGACCAGCTCCATTAGAGTGCGCGATTTAACCCGCCGACAATTGCAAGTCCTCAACCCACAGCCAATTGCTCCTATGGGGCGACGGATCTGAGGCATTTCTCCTTCATCCCTTTTATTGCGTATTATGTGCACATTCTGGGCTAAGCGCGGGTTCTGGTTAATAGTAGGCAGGTGGCGAGCTGTCTCTTATGGTAGTCGTGAGTCCAGTGATTTATATCTTCTGCTAGAGTAAAGGCGGTAACATTCTTGGGCAGAGATGTGCGAAGCCTGCGCCGAGCTGACGCACGATGGGGAAAGCCTGGGTCCAGTTGCCGGTGGCCGTCTCGTCAAGAGTGATTCGGTAGAGCTAGTTTCCTTCCGCGTGGGTGGTCACTGTCGCCACAGCGTCTCCGCCAGTGTGGAAGTCGGTGAAGGTGTTCTTGGCGAAGTCCGGCGTGAAGCCGCCGCAGGGGCCGTCATGTTGGGCTTCGTCGTCAAATCCAATCGTTTCGGGATAGTTCAGGTTGAAGTGCGCGAAAGCCGCCTGCGTGAGCAGGAAAGTGGCGAAGTGCAGACTGATCATTTCCAAGATGAGACGGAAGGGGGAGAGACGGGGTTGATAGGAATTTCCGAGGACGAGAACTGAGAAGAAAGGTAAAGCCGCGATATGCTCAAACCTTTGTCTCAGAAATGAAAGCCATCAGGCCCTCCAGACCATGGCGACTAGGGGGTCCATATACCCGTGAGCTGCTAGCCATCGTCGTTCATCCACCATGGCACAAGGTGAGTGCCGATCTGGAATAGGTAATCACGGTTTGCCTCAATGGCGAATCAAGTAGATGGCCCGCATCTCTGTTTATAGCCAAAAAATGGTGCTGAAGCGTTTTGAGCAAGCTGTCCTCCCATGGGGCTGCTCGCTAGATCGTATCGTGTGCTACTAGGCTTCCCTATAGAGCTTCCTAAGCCGCTTAGGTTGAGAACACTTATTTCCGGATGGCAAAGACGGCCGGCTGCGGTAGCGTTGCGTCGAAAATGGATACGTTTTCGTGCGTTTCATGTACCGGAACGATTATAGGCCATTACCGAAAGGAACTTGGGTGGTAAGGCTGGAGAAGTAAGCAAGGGTTAGCAGACGTCCCACTACTCTGTCAAATAAATAGCATATTGTGTCACACTGAAAGGATAGGATCACAATGATGATGATGAAAGCTCTTGATTTCTAGCTAAGGGACGGGCCTAGAGCCCGTCTTTATACATGATGAAGACGGCTGCTGCCGGAGGCGGCAGTCCGTCGCCGCCGCACAGGGGCCGGGGCCCTGAGGGTCACAGGGCCGGCGATGTGGTCTGAGATAACAGGAGAAAGAAAGGAAAGTCACGTTGTCTAGGATATGACCCCAAAATGTGACATATTGCAACGTAAAAATTGTTGATATCTGCAGAGGGGGTCTCTCGCCATCATTGCTGTCTCACCGACAGCACCCCGTGTTCACACTTCGTCGAGTACTCGGTCAAATCAGATAGATGACGGCTATGAGCAATTATTATATACACTATTAAGAGTTTATCTCCCGAAAACTAAGTCTTCTTCTATAGCAAAGTGTGACTACAGGTCAGTTTCTGATGTGATCCGATCGATGGCCCTTGCCCTTTCCCTCTGCTTTCCCTTGCTGCTACCCAAAAACCTCATTAGTGCGTCGAGATGCAACAAGTGCCGGAGGTAGACGAAGACAGTATACGCCGCGCTCGCGGAAGCGACGGCCGCAACGGAGATGAGCGAGGGCCACTTGAACTGCTGGGGGCGGAAGAATATGATGGTCGAGGCGTAAGAAAGAAGCTCGAAGGCGTTTTGCCAGGCCGCCTCAACTGAGGAAAATGCGCCGCGATTTTCGGCCTCGACATCCTGAGTAGACCGTTAGTCTCGTGCTTTATTGCTCGCCAAGATTTTGCCCAAGTTCTCACCTCCTGGACGATGATCTGTGCACAAAGGTCAAAGCCTCTTAGTCCCAGACGGCTGAGTATCGTTCCGCCCACGAGACCGCTGGCCGAGACGATAGGCTTATCGTCGAATATCCAAAACACTGCGATCCCTGCAACCAGCATGGTAACTTGCCAGCTGCATAACCAAAAGCCAGCCCTAACCGGTCCAATTTGCCCCATCAGCCAAGGTGCCACCCATGTTGCCAACACTTCAAACCCCACAGTTAGCGTCCTCGCAATACCGATTTGCGTGGCAGTGTAACCAGCTGAGAACAAGTACGTCACCATCTGGCCAGTAAAACTAAGGACTGTGAGGTAGAGCAGAGCACCGGCGATGGAGGGGAGAAACGCGCGGTAACGGAAGCAGAAGTTGAAGTCTCTAACGGACTTGTTGAAGATGCCCCTGATGTATCTCAAAATTGTGCGTGAATCGGCTCTCGGGCTCCTGTGATGGCTCGGCATCTGCCGGCTCTGATCGCAGTGTTTGCTTGGTCTCCTGGAGCTCTGAAACCTCGTAGTAAACCCGAGCGATGGCAAAGTACTCGAGAACGATGGAAGTTACGTTCATCACGAAGTTGACAATAATAGCCAGTTCGGTCGAGAAGCCGTCAATCAAGGCAATGAAAAGGGGACCGAAGAGTTTGCAAAGCAAGTCGATGCGCCACATTTGCGCGTTCATGACCATCAGTGCTGCTTGGTCGTTTTCTGCTACGACTACGACCTGCCGATTTCATGAGCTAAACTCCTAAGGCACTGGTCTTGGGGCCATCTTACCCAGTCCTTTTCAACAGAGACCAGATTCATGATGGAGCATAGCTTCTCGATGCAGGCTAAGAAAGACAGGAGCCCCAGCATGCCCGTTTTCCGGCCACGCCCAAGCGGCAGCCCGGTGGCGAGGATGTAGAAGATAACGCAGGATACTGCTACAACAAGGCGCTGACAGACTTGAGAGCGTTACCGAGGACACATGAAGAGAGGACTGATGACTCACCAATAGACACCCGGACGACCTGGAGGCGGTTGCCCACATCGATGTACTGTCCGACAGCCGGCGCAAAGACGATGGCAGAAAGTCCGCGCGTCAGCGCATACACGGACATGGGTAGCAATGTCCCGGGGAAGATTGTTGCCAGGTATAAAATGTTAGGCCAAAAGTCTGACAACACCAGACCCACATCATCACCCCCTCGTCTTCACGTATCATCTTCAACCTTTAATTGCGCAATAATGAAGAGGCCAATAAGGTCAAAAAATATATCATTTTAAAGCCCTTGACGCGTAGATTAATATTTTGCATACCAACCCCGTGCCCGGCGCACGGCGCGCAGCCGGCGCTCTATTGACTTCGTAAGCCTCTCGACGAGGCTTGGATCCAAGGCATCCCACGCTTCCTTGATCCACGCCTTCATTTGGGCCGTATGAGCCTGACTTCTACCTAGCCTAGTGTATTCAGGGTGTAATTTTCGCAATTTGGCCTTCAAAACCTTCCAAAGATGCTCTATTGGATTGAGATCAGGGGAATGAGCCGGCCAACTTATAGGCCTGATGCCGTGGAGCAATAGCCAGTCTTCGGCTTCCTTTGACGTCTGAATACGGGCATTATCCTGTTGGAAAAGCTCGAATTCGTCGATAAAAGGAAGAAGACCTTCCCCAGGAGCCTTGGTATAGCTCCAGCTTGTGTATCCGTTCCTCTTTGCCGTCGGATCCCTCGTCATGACGATAAGATAGGTCTTCTTCCTTCTAGCTATCCCTGCCCACACCATAATCGACTGACGGGCTTTTCCGTGTTGTTGAACATTAATAAGGTCCTTACGAAGCTTCTCATCAGGCCGGCGGAAGACCCAGCCGTCAGGGTTGTTCGGTGCATTTTGAACTATGCACTCGTCTGTGAAGCAGACCTGCGGGAAAGTCAGCGGTAGAACCCTCCTTCTTTGAGGGCCAATTTACTAGTAAAAGCTCGTCAATTCGAGGGATCCAATACTCGGCAAATTCAAGCCGTTCTTTCGCATCGTCTTCTGAGAGGGCGATACGTCTTTTTGAACGCCATTTACGGCGCCAATGGCCCTGTAGCCGGCGTTGAAGGGTCTTCTTACTGACATTGAGATCGAGCTCTAATAACACATCGTTCCACGTGAAGTGACGGTGCTGGTTAATAAAAGAATTGATCCTTATGATCTGTATAGCCGTGAGCTTCCTTGGCCTGCCTTCTCGTGGCCTCGAGTGGTTGTAATGGTGTTGTTGCCAACGCCGTTTGGTGCGGTATACGGTGCCTGGATCCGTACGATATTCCCTCGCGACTTCTCGGGTGGATTTGCCGGCGTATAGCTCCGCCACTATCGCAGATCTTTGCTCGGGAGTAAATTCATGNNGCTTATTTCAGTGCCAAAACTGCGTCCATTAGGTGCCATTTTTCGTGGTTATTCTCGTGTTGAAATTGAGGCCTGTATCGCGAAGTCGCATCGTGAAGCGGGGCTGGGGCGGGGGTGTTGTCAGACTTATGGCACGTGATTTTAGCACGGCACCGAACTCGAAAACGCGGGAACTCCATGTCGACAGGAAGTGCGACACATAGAGCCGGCGAGCAATCCGAAAAGGCACTCGGGATTGAGATGCGACCGAATTGTCGAGAAGAGGGGTGTGCTCATTGATGCCGCGCTCCTCGTCAGCAGGCCGACCGGATGCCATGGCGAGTGAGTGAATGGTGTGAGATGATGAATGGCGCGGACGAGGACGGTTGAGTTCACATCTCCATGGCAAGATGGGAAAATTTCTGCCCAAATATCATCTTCTTGTGCTCCTAGAAGAGTATCAAACGATCCGGCTTTTTACCATCCAAGCCCCACTTGACCTAATATCCTGCCCATAACATGGGGTGCTCCCAAGTGACCTTTGATACGCGAGAACAAGGAATGACACCACATGACGAGGGGGTACCCGTGCGCCTATTGGGCCCATGACGAGAGGCTAATGACTAAGCTACGACAACAAAAGTCGGGGCAACAGACAGCGGGTACAAATTTTTGACATGAGAAGCAAAACAGCCCACCACACTCCCACCCCACTCCCACCCGTGGTCAGCTCCACGGCATCGCTTCCTTGCAACCATGGCTGGATGCACTACTGACTTGTCCGCACCACCCGTGGGCAAATTCCCGCCCGTGAATTTGATAATGACTCTTTTAGGTTGAGTCGCGACCAAGCTCAGCAAGTCGACGAGTCTCGCCACAAAAATAAGAGGGTGGCAAGTGTCCCGAATCTCCATTTTCTTTGGCCCCCACGGTATCCTTGTTTGGCCTGACGCTGGGACGAAGAGCTTCCATAGCAAACGCGTTTGTGGGTGCCGCTGACACGCGTGATGTTACAGTGCCTAACCAAAACCTCCGACGCCGCGAAAACATCTCGATTGACCGAGAACAAGCGTCGCTACCGAGCGCGCCGGAAAGAGTACGTGTCGGATCTCGAGCGAAGGCTCGCGGAAGCGCGAGAGCAAGGGATAAAAGCGACGACGGAGGTACAGTTGGCGGCACGGAAGGTCGTCGTCGAGAACGGGCGGCTCCGGGAACTCCTTCGGCTGGCTGGCTTCGCCGATGAAGATATTGACATATGGGCAAGGCGCGAACACTGTGGAGATAACGCAGATGGGGCGGATTGCACTCGAAGGCGAGAAATAGAGCAGAAGGCTACGCTGTGTGTGACATTCACATCTGGCTATAAGGGGGGCCCCATGGAGGGGGAAAAGAGATTCTCGTTGAGCAAGAACGACAAAAAGAGGGAGATGGGTCAGGCTGGGAATATATCGGAGAGCACCGACACACCATCCAGCACCGAGGAGCCGCTGATCAGCGAGCCCAACTCGTCCAACTGTCCAGACTCCGATGCAACAACGGCTGCCTGCCCAGCACTCGCAACGAGCGAGGCTCCTGCTGCTGCACAGGTAGAGACTCGCACCTGCCATGACAAAAAAATCCTGCCATGCAAACTTCTTTCGCGTCTCGCCGAGAATCCGGCTGCAGACATCACCCAGATCCCAGTCCCTCCAGGCTCAGTTGATCCTCTTCAAGATGCTACACACCATAAAGGAGATGTTGAGTGCGGGAAGGCGTATAAGATGCTCATGCACTACGCGACATCTGAAGAGAAAATGGATTACGTTGCTCGAGCATTGGAAGGTGGCTGCACCTCGACTGGGAAGGGCGGTTGTGTCGTCAAAAAGAATGTTGTTTGGGAGGCTCTCGATGGTATGTGTGGGTGAGCTCTTGACACGATGAACCTTACTGTACCGAATGCGTTTTTTATCCCCGGACCGACAAGTTCGCTCCTCAAATACACCAAAGGACATAGCACTCCATTCCCACCTTAACTAACTTTTCTTAATCTACGTCCAGGCCACGTTGGCGGACCTTTCTGACTGTTGCAGACCTTCGACGACTTTCTCTCAATCTTCTGGTTGCGCTGCAAAATCTCCCAGCTGCCAGCCTGGTGCCTTCCAGAACGGGTCGTGGCACTCTTGAAAGTGATGTCTTGAAGCTTCTCTCTGCTGTTACGTCTGACAACTTCGGCTTTGACCGCATCAAAGCTCTGCTCAAGGCAGCCCTTACTGACAAGCCTCAAGATACACTGATCTGGGATCTCGTGACCATTGCCGCCGTCGAGCCCACCCCGCCTCCCCGACCGATACGCTCGTAGATCCAACATCAACGCAAACAACGGCCGAGACGGCATGCCGACTTAATATATAAATCCCGCTTATCAAAACAATAGGAACGTGATCTTGTTACTTATATTCATAAGCTTTCGTCCGTGGGATTTCCCCTACCTTGCCCATAATAAAAAAATCTCGCCTAGGATATAGCGAAAACCAAAGTCGGAAAGAACTCAGTATATAGCTTCATTTAGCGCGACCGAGAAGAGCTCGGTTGCACCTTGCTTGATGGTTTTAATATCGCACGGAAGAGCGCCGATAATGCCTCGAGGTGTAAGGCGTATTTTCAGCTTGTAAGTCGTCGAACCAAGGCTGTCGTTCGTGGCTAATGATGGGAAGATACGTGAGAATTTGAAGAATACGGCATCGTTCCTCACAACACGTATAATGTTGACGAAAAGGGGCTTCTCTTGGGGCGTAATCAATCGAACTAAGAGAGTCTTCATATGATGCCAATGTCGCCAGGGGCGGCCATTTTGAGAGTGTGCTTTCGTTTACTCCTGCTTTGCTCGCTTGACGGTTGAATTACTATACAAGGCAACCTCTAGAGTTATCTTCCGCTCTGATAAACCCAGGGAAATATTATTAAGGCACTGGGAATCAATAACTATCCCTAATTTCTCCTATTGCCGGTTGCTTTGCCTACTAGCATAAATACCTGTGATAGAAACTATATCATCACTAGGAGAGCTAGTCCTCGATCTATCAACTAGGTGCTGTGACGATCATGTGTTCCCAAGGGATAAACCGGTTATACTAGGTTTATATTA
>SSHR01000135.1:0-14125 GCA_006518225.1 Fusarium neocosmosporiellum | reverse complement strand
TACGATTATCAATACTCATTCAATATACCCTCAGTGGTGGATTGGATTGAGTTGGTCGCTACCTTGCCTACTCTTGAGCTACTGTTGATTCAGGGCGTCACATGTGAACGGTGCGGGGCAACAGATGGTCTGAAGTCGATGGAAATTCAGGACAGAGGAAGGCACAATCGCAAGCACGACCATCTTTGTTCGATCCTCCAGCAAACGCTCCAAAGTCTCTTCCATGAGTCTGTGTGAAGTATTGGAATAAATTTCATTCTTCCATCCACGGCGGTCCAGAACCAAGCCTTGAGCTGCCTCAGTCGTTATTCAGTGCAAGGGGGCTTATGTTCATTAACTCCAGCCGCGACAGAGTGCGTTCGAGGTCCGTGAGTGAAAGAGACATAAACTGACCACGTGTAGTGAGGAACCATTGGCGCTTAATGTGAAACCATTTGTTGCGAGAATCTCTCTTGGCACAAGAGGCACAAATCTTTAACCCGGTTGTGAAACCGACACTGGTTCACTTATCTCTCTCGCTATTCGCAGTCTGTGCGGGAGCTGCTGATCTTTGCTCACAATGGGTCATTTCTCTTCATAAACATGGCTCTTGGGTTGCTCCTGCGTGCGGGTAGATTGGGCATCCGTGATTGCCCGGATGCAGCATGCTTGAAAACTTCTGAATAGAGGAGGACCGTGCGATGTCGGAGGTCGCGAGTACCCCTGCCACAGGCTGAGCTAGGGGAAGGCCGCTAACCCTCCACTGCATAGTTCCAGTGGTACCGTAGAAACTTGAGAAATTGGCCCTCTTAGCAAAGTGGAGTTATGCACGCTTCTGCTCACGAATGCACCCAAAATGGGTTGGAGAGGGCCTGCCATCATCTACCCAATCACATATAGTATAGGGAAACCCTATCTCCTTCTCATTTCCAGTGCAGCCATTCATTCGCTGGTCATGCTTTCAGCTGTATCCACTTTGCAAGAGGGCCAATTTCTCGAGTTTCTACGGTATATGAATGATACGCCCGAGCGACTAGATGCGCGGTGCTATATTTTCCGGATCCTACAGCTGGCCTTACTTCATCTTTATGAGGAATAGGGCAACCACCCAAGAGGAAATACAAGACAGGCCAATCAGGCAAGGAGTTGAAAGGCTAACTTTTTGCGAAATCCACAAAGCCGCGCTTCGAGCTCGTGCTCACCTCGCTTGAAACGGTGGACTAGGCGAACTTTTTCACTAGGTGATGGATGATCAGGAGGCTGAGGCGAAGGGGAGCTGTATAAGGCAAAACATGTGCAGGATATGCAGCAGGTTTTGCGACAGCACCAAAGCTCGAGCACCAACGTGCATGAAGACAGGGCCGCGCCAGGGAAGTTTTCTGCTGGGCTAGATCTCCATCTTTGGCGAACGTTAATGCAAATAAGGGCATTCTTGATGACAATCTTAATGCCAATCTAGCTTAGCGCTCCACACGCATTACGGAATGAAGAGGGGAAAAGGCACCCGCCAAGCCTGGTGCTTCCGGGATCCCAGGTTGTAGGGTTACAGTCTTCAAGTAACCACAAGAGGTCCTGACTCATGATCTCCGGTCGGGAAACACAGCCGACGTGTCAACACAAAACTAAGCCTCAGCTAGCGCGGGTCATTGACTACGTATGGCCTCGCGTGCGGGCTCCTGCACAATTCCCCTGAATCTAGAGAATCGGGGGTCCAAATAGTAGGGTTCAACGTCGGATGCGCTACCGCCTTTAGCAATTATTTGGCAGAGAGTTTTTGATCTTACCAAGTTGGGTGTAGACGAGAAGAGGCTACAAGGCTCCGTCTCTCAACCGGCACTCCCGTCAACATTAACATGTTCGGTTCTTGGCTCCTTTAAAACACGACCTCAATGCTGCGATTCTCCAACTTTGACCAGCCTCTCAGCTCGGCTATGAGTACTATTTCTTCTGACACTCTTTTTTTTAGTTCCCTCCTCTTGGTCGCACCATGATAACTCTCCTTCCTGATAACTTCGTCCTCGAAAAGGTCACACGCAATGACCTGGTCATTGCATCTGTCGCATGGGGTTTTACTCTGGGTATCGGCTGGCTTACGGCATGGACGGCCATCAAGCAAACAGCGAGTGCCTACCGTCGACGTGGACTTGCCATGTTCCGTAATGCATACGTTTGGATGATTTGGCTAGAGATTGCTGTTTGTCTTGGCTTTGGGATCATCTGCTTCATGTTCCTCTTAGGGGCGATACCACCTAGGTACGCTTCATCTAATCATCTAACGGTTTCGCTGCCAAATATGGGCGATAGCTGATATAGGATGCAGCTTCGCGTTCTACTTCTGTATCCGTGAGTTTATGCCGCCCATTTGCTATCGTAGCATCCTTTCATTCTCTTGTTCTAACAGCCGTTTGTCACGCCAGTTACCCTCTGGGCGCTTCAGGTCCGTTTGGCCCGGACACTATTTATCAAGCTCCCTCTGACATTATAATCAGGTCCAGTTTCTCCTCCAGATTATTGTGAATCGATGCGCAATTCTTGTTCACGACCGAAAGTTCGTTTGGCGAGTCAAATACGGCGTGGCATTCCTGATTACGACAATCAACATTTCAGTCTACTGTATCTGGATCCCTGCACGGTTGCAAATTTCGGACACATACATACACGTCAATGAGATATGGGATCGCTGTGAGAAAGTCATCTACCTCCTCGTCGACGCTGCCCTCAACTTCCTTTTCATCCGCATCGTTAAGAAAAATTTGATTGAGCTCGGCCTCAGCAAGTACGACAATCTCGTCAAGTTCAACATGTTCATCATTGGTTTCTCCTTGAGCATGGACGTTCTTATCGTTGCTATGATGAGCCTGGACAACACCTTCGTGTAGGAACCCTTCACTGGTCCATGAGTCAAACTTAGGGACATACTAACCATGGCGTCTCCTGTATAGATACATGCAGTTTCACCCACTCGCCTATATTGTTAAACTTAATATTGAGATGTCCATGGCCAGTCTCATCGGTAAGGTTGCTCGGACATCGGATCATGGGGACGGGTCAGACTATCCTAGGTCCCGATCGCGGGGAACCAGAGGTGGTGACACGACATTGCATGCTGGAACTCAAGATGGCGAAAATGGCAGACAGAAGGCCTGGGCAACTGTGACTACCACAGTGGAGATGCACACCATGGAAGCGGCGCCTCCAGGTCCTAAAGCGCAGATCGGGTTTAATCATGACGACACCGACACGTTGCTTAACCAAGGAGCATCCTATTCTGTCCAGATCGAGGGCGCCTATTCTACCTCTGCGGACGCGTCTGTACGGAATGGAGATGGTTCGTTGAGCAGTCGTGACTCGAATGGTATAGAAACTATCCGGTGAAAGTCGCGGGAATGAAAGACTGAATGATGATTCTTCAAATAGAGGTTCCTTGAGAATCAGTTGTCAACTGTTTTATTTGATTGGGGAAAACCTAGACTATTCTCTTAGCATCAAGCATAGAAGAGGGACATCATGGCTGCCACAGCAGTTTCGTTGGTGGTAGTTGGGCAACAACTTGAGACAAAATTCGTTACTGTAGAGCTTGGAGGTATAATCTATTGATTGCTATTTCGTCGACCAGAAACTTTTGTACCTGGAGATAAAATAAATAAAGTGTTTTGCAATTACCCATATAACCACTGGCGCCTTGGATGGCAGTAAAGGAACGCATTTTTTCGCATTCAAACACGATGATAGGTAAGAGAGGATGATGTCATAAACAGCTATGAATCGGGATCATAGGAAACGAAGCTCTTGATTTCTCTATCTAATAATGGCCTCTAGGTCAGTTTCTTGTGCTTATATCGGAACAGGAGCTATACGGGTTATTCCTCAGCGGTGTTGAGGTTCTCCTGACGATCCTAGTTGATTCAGTTGATTGGGTAAATCTTGCTGATCCAGACCTCGTAATACAATACAGTACCCCTCCACCGGTAAGACCCCTCTACCGGTAAGCAAAAACAAAATTTTCCCATACAAAATGCCCAACTTCAATTACACAGCGTTTGGCCAAGGTTGAAGTTATTGGCATAGGACAATGTCTGTTGTATTCAGGATTTCATGCCGTTTGATAATATCACATTGCTTTTTTGATCACGTAAGCGGTATAGTCGCATAGGGGCCCCATAGGCACACGCCTAGGCGCGCCTCCACTCATGCACGCATAGGCATACGGATTATATCAGCCCTCAATTTGGCCTAACCCTATATAATTACAATTCCGAGTTCTAAGGCAATTTTTAAAATCCTATGATCTAGAACGGCGATAAATTCTTAATTATCTACCTAAATAAAAGGCCTATTACGCCTTACTATCTACCGCCGCTACCTCTTAAAAGCGGCGATCTGTGTTAGGTCATATGTCGCTTGAGTTTCGTCTCATAATACCAAACTCACCATTCTTCTGGACCCAATCCAACGAACCTTGGTTCGTCTCGTCCTGCAACATGGAAGGCATCGTGGATGTAACTCTTTGCAGAGATGTTTCACTTGTCCACAAGCCAATCCTGGGGATGCTTCTAGAGTATAAAAACGGTCACCGGGATTGTTTAGGACAGTTCCGCTACGACAAGCTTCTCCAAAAGGTCCGAGTAGACCAGACTACGGGGCTATACATCGGCAGCCAAAGGACAACAATGTCATTTTTGTATGTGGCAGATGTTCTCACTTTCCCTCCCACTGATCGAGATAAATCATTATGGATTGAGGCTTCTTGGCATGGTACTATGGAATAGTGGTCATCGCTACGCCACTCTGTTTTGCGTCATACGTCGGCCAAGGGGCAATTCACGAACATGGCGGCGCGAACGTAAATCAAAACATTTCTCAAGGGTAAGCCTAGACCCCAAACTATACAGTCGTGCCCCGAGTGTAGTCACTTACACCTTGTCGCCGGGTTTGCCCATACTCTCCGATAGCTGGCGCCATATCCTGACCCTGATAACCTATCCCCGACACGCTACTTTCACTCACATATCCATCAAATTTACACTTCATTTCGCCAATGGTGATCCAGTCTTCCCTTTGGGGAACCATGACAGCTCCAACCTTGGAACTGGAGTCGATTACGACGCCAGTCTTTCGGCATCGAGAAAGTCGATGTCCCGATCCACCCGTTGTCATGTTAAAGTGATCAAAGGAAAAAGTGTCGGGACCTTTGGCCTGGAGTCTTCCGGAAACCTTGAGCGCTAGGACCGTACAACGACCCGTATTCGAGTTCCAGGTCACTTCCAGTTCACGGGAGCCAGCCTCGTGTTGTTCCTGAACATGCTTCAACGTATAGGGAAATGTCCATTGTCTCAGCGTCTGCTTCGGGTTACAGACGAAGTCCCGGCACGGTATGCCTGATTGGTCAAGCAAATACTTTTAACCATCCTCATAGATGTATATGAACCTTCGTCGTGGCCTTTCCCCCACTCCTTCTTCGCATTTTGCAATATATCCATACCAAGTTGACCTAGAATGATAGCATCAAGGGTCGGCTAGGGGTTATAAGGCTTCAGTGCATGTGAAAGCATTGACTTAAAGAAGGCGTCTTTCCTCTGGGACATGTAGGAGAATGGTCATCAGGTTCTGGGTTCAACGCAGGTGACTTTCACTCTTAAATAGAAGAGTAACAAATGACAGCTTAAGCCCGCATCCCTAAACAAGATGGGTTTGGAAAAAACAAGACATTAGAAAAC
The DNA here is from genome assembly GCA_006518225.1 of Fusarium neocosmosporiellum. Lineage (NCBI taxonomy): Eukaryota > Fungi > Ascomycota > Sordariomycetes > Hypocreales > Nectriaceae > Fusarium > Fusarium neocosmosporiellum. Next base: position 8,429 of record SSHR01000135.1, on the reverse strand, counting down.
ATTTTCGGGAGGTACAATCAACGTCAAATACGCGACCGCCAGGATATCAATCGAGATACCAAACTGAGCCCCGATCGGGCTCAATAACAAACATGCTTGGAGCATGGACGAACAAGGCGAAAGCGTATATATATCACTAGTTTAGCTTGCAGCCCGTCAGCTCCATTATTGGAGACCCGAATTTGTTGATATGCGGAAGTTTAGTGGTTAGTTGATTGTTCAACTCTTGTATTTGGCCCAAATCACCATGGTCTTGCTAAGCTAACTATCGATACACTAGGCGATGCATGAAGCATGTGCGCTCTTTGGCGAGGACATTAAGGACCGAGCGAAGGGAAGCGACAGCGTAGAAGAAAGGGCCTCTTTGATCCTCCACGAATTCAAGCGACGAGGCATAGGCCACCATTTCCCAATCCTGTCAAGATTCTCAAAATTGAGCCACAGGTCTTCATCAACATGCCATATGCGTCGGGGGGGCTCGTATTACTACGAGGAACGCCTCCTTGAATTTGTTCAGTGCATGATTAGGGAAGAGAGAAAGAACACTCAACTTGCCCTAGCTGGTGGCCTCGCGTTCCTCCGGGGTCATCTTCTCACGCTCTTCTATGGCAGCCTTCAGTTTCTTGCGGAGCTCCATTGCTCTGAGCTCCCAGTCGGTGGCGTTATCCGAGCGTGGCTTCTCGATATCTTGCTTGGTCTCATTGACGTGGTTCGCATGCTTGGCGGTCAGGGTGACTTGGGTGTTGCTAGCGCTTTTGCCTGGGTGGATCGGGCCGAGACGGCACGCACTGCTGCATCTCCAGATGAGCGACGATGACGATGGGTTAAGACTGCGTCAGATGTCCCGGTCGGGAGTGGAAGCTCGTGCTGCGTGGGCGGCATGCTGGCCTTTGTGGTTGTCTGGGGTTGCGTGTTGTTGTGGCTGGATCGTCGTTGCTGAACGCCCGATGAAAGTGAGCAATGAGGATGTTGTTGAGATAAAGTGTGCGAAGTGCGAGGGAAAGCGCCCAAGTATGTACTGCTGAGACAGGCACGTGAGGTGCAAACTGGAAGGGCAGTGAAGCAAAGGTTCGGGTGAGAGACAGCTCGTGAAAACAGAGGTGGATGGCGAACTGAACCTTGGCAACAAAGCTCCTCCCTGTGAAACAGTAAACACGGTCAGGTGCTGAGCGAGAGGATCGCAAGCAGAACTTGCACAGGCGCAATAGCGGCCAAGATGTCGGTAATTGTGATCAATGTTTGTCGGCGTGCAAAGGCGACGGCGAGCAGACCTAGGAAGCGTGTCAAAAACAACAAAAAGCAGCGGCTGTTTGTAAACAAAACCCGCTAACCTACCTAAGCTTTCACCCTCGCGAGGGGGAGGTTTGCCACAAGCTCCTAACAATAGAATCTATTAAAAGGTGATTGTTGTGCTGATTGAACAGTCAAGGCATTGTCAATTGAATAATCTCCTGTGTGTGAATGCGAAAGGCTTGTGGGGGCATACCTCAGTGAATAGGTCGATGATCAATCAAGATAAGGATAGCACAATAAGAGATACTCAGACGTGCCAGCCTGGCCGTGGCCGGCTCGGTATATAAACGTCCTGGAATCTGCCGAAAGGTGGCAGCGAGGCGGCGGGGGGCTGCCTGTTGCGCGCTACCTGGCTATCGTCCCGTGTCAGGTCGATGACGGGGGTTGAAGGGCCATTTGCTCGCGTCAACGGGGCTCGGCGAGCACGGATGCAAGATACGGTCTGGTCGAGTAAATCTGCCGGCTGGGATGATTCCGCACGATCTAATAGTTCACAATAAATCCGAACATAGGAGCTGCCCCAGTTTGGTGACTCTTCTCCGATCAAGCCAGCCTCCCGCAAGATCCGGTATTGACAAGTGCGCTCGCCAGAGGGCTTCGTGTCGAGTGCCTCGCTGCCAGTAAGGAGCACTATGCTTCCTCCAGTATCATCGTTCGACCGAGGAGGGCATCAAGGATCGGCAGTGGAGAAATGCACTGTTTTAGGCCTGGAACAGGATTCAGTCAGCACATAGCGTAGAAAGGGGGGCAGGAGATGGAATTGGGAGTCATGGATTGCAACAGGCAGTGATGGTTGCGTTCTGACGATATCAGCCCCCATATGCACTCAGTTCTAACCCGCTCTATGGGAAGACGCCAGAATGAGGAGGATCGAAAGACGAGGCCAGTCTAGAAACGCTCATCAAAAGCAATACACTGCGACGGCTCGGCCTGAGGCTAGTCGTATCCCGCGAAAGTCGTGGTAGTTATCCTGGTACTCGCCCGGCGAATTGTAAGCCCAGAACAATAGCCGCCTCGGGGGCTTCCACAACTGCTATCGAATCATCTGATGGTAGGCAATGATAAATATACCTGGTAGTAGCAGGCAGTCTTGTGTGTAATTCAAGGATCAGAAGGATTGCACACCCAGCCCACCTCTCAGTGCAGGCGCCATGTCTCTGAAGACTGTGTTCTTGGATGTACCGACGGCATCTATTGCATAGAGCGAGCACATGGTGTTTGTTTGTGACAATCCATACCGAGCAGCAGTAGAAGATTAGCCCTAGCTATCCCACGACACCCCGAGACAAGCCTTGCCGTCCATTCAACCCGAGACGCTCAAGACCAGCTCGTCGCAACTGGGGGGCATTGAGAACCACGCCATTCTGGATCAACAGGGGTTGGGCATGAAGAGTTTGATGACCGGCGACCATGAATGGTTCTCCTGCTTCCTTGTTCTTTCACGAGGTGCGAGGCTCTGGTGTGCGGAAATGTCGCCATTGGGCCGCAATCGACAAGAGAACAAGGATGAGAGGGTCGACGTGTTTTGTCCGTATATGGTGAGAAGATATATCTTGAAAAGTCAGAGATTCGGAGATTTGATGCCGGGTAGGGCTGCGAGATGACGCGAGCCGAGCTTGACCTCAAACTTGAAAAGAATGACTTAGGATTTTGCGGTCAGTCAACGCATTCGGACCAGAAACATAATACAAGTCTAATGCAGAGTATAGGAGATTCAAAACGCCTCCGACCGCTACGATCAGAAGGGCACCTCAGGAGGTCTGTAGCAACCAGATTCGGGATCGGAATCATATGTAGTTGAGAGAGGTCATGCTGAAATCTCCATCACGGGCAAGGTACTCCGTATGTAGAAAGGATATGATCCATATATGCAAGGCAAGGAAGGAAGTTTCTCCGGCCAAAGCAATGCACAGTGTGATTGGCTGCCTCTTATCACTCCCCGCGTCATGTCACGTCAGCTTTCCACGCCAAACAACTGATGACAAAAGAAATCGTGACATGGGAAAACAACGCCGCTAATGGCCAGCCATATGAGAAAGTTCTACCTAGGTCTCCCCGTAGGCCCACGGAAAATCCGACTGATGTGCTTGCATCGGGCAAGCCCGTCATTGGGTATCCCCAGCCTGATCCGCTGCACCATGTTCACAGCATCGTTGGACACGAACCCATCCTACCATGCTCTTTCGTACGTATGGGGCGAGCCAGAGTTCTCAAAGACCATCGAAATCAGCGGTGTCGAGTTCCATGTCACTCCCAACCTTTTTGAGGCTTTGACGTCTCTCAGATCTTCCGGCCAGGACATGGTCCTTTGGGCTGATGCTGTTTGCATTGACCAGTCCAACGTCCAGGAGCGAAATCAACAAGTTTCCATGATGGCCGATATCTACAAGAGTGCGACTGATGTTTTGGTGTGGCTTGGTGGTAACAACAATCAGCTTGATCAGGGCATGGACCTAATCGGCACTCTGGGTGACCTGCGCCAGAGATACCAAGACGAATACAACAAGGGCATTGTTCTACGACTCGAGGATGAGGCTCCCGAGAGGTTGCTCCAGCCTCCAGTCTGGGCCGCCGCAGAAGAACTCTTGGCTTTGCCTTACTGGTCTCGTTGTTGGGTATTCCAGGAATTCGTTCTTGCTCGGCGTGCACTGCTTGTATGGGGGCATAAGCAACTCGATAAGGAGCGGTTCATGAGAGGAGTTAGAATGATGGCCTTTTTCAAGCACTTGGAGGGAATCCCTGTTGCCCTCGATGAGTACGTTTATCGCATCAATCTCAACCACGTCCTACCGTTCCTCGAGCACTTGGGCGCCGACGCAGAACCGAAAAGCCTGCATAGCCTAGTCTCTGTAACAAGACAGCTCAAGTCAACGGATCCAAGAGACAAGATTTATGGCATGCTAGGGCTGGCTGATGTGGACTCTTCCATGATAGAGGTCGACTACAACAAGCCTGTCGCAACGGTATACACCGAGTTCACAAGGAAGACCATCATTTCGAAACAGTCGTTGGACCTTGTTGTTCTCTCTGGGATCAATGTTCCCACCGAGAGCCCATCCCTAGCCCTACCATCTTGGGTGCCGGACTTTCGAAGCGCTACTGAGAGAAGTGACTTTTTCGCCTTTATGAGCCGTCCAAAGGTTCGCCCAAAGCTTTTCGCGGGCGGCACCTTGGATGCTTCATTCCAGTTCCCGGATAACCATACACTGCGGACTGATGGTGTTCTGGCTGCCGAAGTCAAGGTCGTTTCAGCGTCAGATGAGTTTTCGGACTGGATCCGTATGGCCCTTGACCATCAAGGAATCAACGGCCATCCTACGTGCACGCCGCTCTTGCAGGCGTTTTTTCGAACCATGATTGCAGATGCTTCAGAGGTAGACCAAGCCTCTGCAGAGTACGGCGATGAGGATGAAGCAAAGATCTTTTACGAGCTTGCTACGGGCTTCATCCTACGTCTCTGGGCCGAGACACTTGAAGATGAGCCAGACACAACAGACCCCAGGAGCCCGGAAGAAGCCCAGCACTGTCAAAACAGCTCACCGTTCAGGGTCTGGGCAGAAGGCATGTTTGGAAAGCCGTTCCGATTCCGTACAGCCCTAGAACACTTCAACGGAGCAGCAGACTCCACGTACGCACTGCAGCGCCCCGATTTGAGCAGCGAAGCGAGCAACGATCGCTTTTTGTTAAAGTACTATGGTTACGAGTTCCGGGTGTGCAGCGGAAAAGTCTTTTTCTTAACGGCGGATGGCTACATGGGGTTTGGGCCCCGGGGGACGGCGCCAGGGGACCAAGTGTGCGTCCTGGGGGGTTGCCAGACGCCTCTTGTCGTTCGGCCGATGGGGACACACTTTGTCATTGTCGGACCCTGCTATGTGTATGGAATGATGAAGGGTGAGATATGTGACGAGTTTGGAGATAGATACCACCTAGAACCGTTGGAGTTTCGGTGAGAGAGATTCATAAACAATCCCGGCTACATTATGGAGCACTTCTCTTCCTTGCCTCTCCGCTCCGCCTCCCCCCTTTACAAGTCCGTGTCCGCGGCTTCGGCGCCGCCCACCCTCCGGCCTTACCCGGATGCAGACAAGGTGACTATTGTCCCAGCTGTTGTAATAGTGCCATGATAGCTTGAGACGTCTTAGTAAAAGATTGTCTATCTTGACCCTCGAAGCGGCCAACCCGGCCATGCCAGTGTCTTGCTCTTTGACAGAAGCAAATGGGTTTAAATTTTCAGAAAACAAAGATAAACTCGTCGTTCGCCAAGTCGGTCAAATCGTCAAATGCGCGCGAGCCCACACGACGTCCCGTCTCACCCCGTGCATTATCAACCTGCTGCTCCTCCATCGTCTTCAGTCTGCGAAGTCGGTCCACCTCCTCTGGCGAATGCAAGCTATAGTCTTGGATGATGGCATCTTTTCCTGCCAGCACACGACGACGACTGTGGTCGCGGTTGAGATGGGCAAGGTACATGCTCGTGATACCAACAAGAGCTATTATGGCGCAGTACAGTATCAGATTCCAATACAGACCCCGAAAATACTCGGGGGCCTCCGAGGGTCTGTACAGCAGAGGGCCAATGATGTTGCCGAGGGATTGACCAATGAACAGGACAGATGAGTTGCATTTGCCTTTGGTGTCGCCAGCGGTATTAGAGGAGGACCAAGAGTAGATCAAGGGGACTGGAACCTGAGTTAGTTCTGTCATGATTGAGCAGCAGAGCAGCAGGCGCACCTATGCCTGGGAAGACGGAGATCATATAGTAGCCAAATAGCAGGGTTGCCTTGCGGTCAGGCGAATGCGGCGTCGATAGCATGACCATGCAACCCGCGATAGGGAAGAGGGTGAGAAAAGCTATAACTGGGCCCTTCTTGCGATACTTGGTCGCTACGAATGAGCCGCCCACGGTAGAAACTAGCTGTACGAAACCAAAAGGGGCATTGAATAGAATAGCCTGGAACGAGTCAAAGCCGAATGACCGGACGAGCAGGGGACCGAAGGAGGCGACGCCGCCAGAAGGAACCCTGGGGCAAAATTAAAACAAGACGTGAGTTTGGGGAAGATGCACGCACGAGATACTGAAGATGAGGGCGAACCACAGCCAGGTCTTGAGGTCTCGGATCGTCTCCCACAAGTGGTCCCATCGCCACCTGCGTGACGCGACGCCGGTCTGATTCATTCTCAGTCGCTCGATCGCGATGAGCTTGTCATGCTTGCTGAGGAACTTGGCCTCTGCCGGAGAGTCGGGCATGTACGCAAACAGGACGAACGAGAACAGGACGGTAATAATGCCGAAGAAGATGAAGATTGTCTAGAATAAGTACTGAGTAGTCCGCCCGCTCGGAAGGGCCATACGAGGTTGTTTTGGTAGCGTACCTGGTAGGGTCTGAGTCCGAATTGAAACTGGGCAAGCCACCACGTAATCAAACTCCCAAACTACAACTCATGAACCCAAGAGCCGGATATATTATCTAAAAGGAAAAACATACCAGGTTTGTGAATCCGTTCATGGCATACCAGTAAGACATTCGCAGAGGTTGCTCTCGACGACGCCAAAACATCTGTGTGATGGCTATGAAGCTCGGTGCAATACTGGCCTCAAAAGCACCCAGCCAGAACCGAGCCAGAAGCAGGGCCTCAAAGGTATGCGCCGCAGCCATCAGGGTGAGGGTGAGGCCCCAGAGAACAACCATGAGGCTGGTGAACCTGCCAATCGGTACCTTTACAAGCAACCATGCCAGGGGAAACTGCGCTATGAGCTGGGCAACATAGACGATGGAGCCTAGCCAGGAGAACTGGTCGCCCCTGAGGCCCGTGTCCTCGATGATGCCAAAGATGGATGCGTAAGCGATTGTCGCCTTATCAAGACCTGCGTGTTGAAGTCAGTCAAGCGTGATATAAACGCAGCAAGGAACAGCCATGTCACCTTGCAAAAAGTAGACAGCTAGCATCAGGGGTAGAACAACATGGTCGATACGCCGTAGCACGCGAGCGTCGTCTTCGGGGGTGACCTTGATGCGGCGTTCGGGTGATATCCCGAGCCCCCGCATCACCTCTTCCGTGGCATTTCCATCTCGCTCTCTGCGGTCGGAAGCTTGAACGGCACTCTCGTCGCATTCGCCAGGCTCAAGCAGAGGGTATTGGTCGTAAACCTCTCGAGTAGTAGACCCAGGGCGGCCCACACGACCTGGCAGAGGCATGATGGATGAATTTGGGTGCTGACGTGTCCTCTTCCCGAATGCAGCAGCAGCAAGGTCAGATCAAATGAATCAAGGGATAATGACAGCGATCTGTCAAATGTAATGATGTGTTATTGTGTGTTGTCTGTGTGAGCTCGGTGGGCCCTCGGAAAAGGGGAGGCGTAGGATTCGCGCTTTCCNNGGAAGGCGGCCACATTTGACACGATCTCTAACACTCGAGGGTAACTAAGGGGGGTGACCTGATTAGGTAAGGGCACAGGTCATGATTGGTTGGAGGTACTATGTTATAGGGTAGGTAAGAAAAGCCTCGTGTCAGGTCACGTGCTATTTTAATCAGGTATAATAATTAAGAAGTGACTTATAAGAATGAAGGATATATTAAAAAAAATTCACAAAAAGCCAGAAATTTAAAGCTCATATAATAGGAGGTTTTAGTTCGTTAGACGTATTTAACATAGGTAGCTCGTAATGTTTGTTAATTTGGTGCATTGCTGTTGTCTAATTAACGCAATGTGGATAGAGGTACTTTTAGAAGTAAACTTGATAAAACACTTTGTTCACAAAAATCTTCACAATACATAGCACAATTTATTGACCTCCTTGCCTTGTCTCGGTATCCCCTTTTCCTGTTCTATTGTTAGCAGTCTATTTACTGGTTAGGGACGGGGGGGCTGTATGGTTTTAAAAGCTAGCTATATTTAAGATTATAATTAAATATTTATATTAGTAATTATAATAAAAGATCTAAGCGAGTTTTTTATATATTAGATATTTAAGTAATATATATTAAGTATTTAATAGTTTATATTATAATTTAAATTATCTTAGTTTTAAGGTAAATTCTTAATAATAAGCTTATATATAAATATTATTAGCTTTATTTATATCTTATTATTCTTATATTAATTAAATATATATATTAATATTATTATTTTAATA